>VXBZ01000778.1:1647055-1722074 GCA_013399135.1 Heliornis fulica
AAAAAAAAAAAATCCCCAAACTATCTGCAAGTGCCTAGATAAATATTTTATACATTTTGATTCTTGAAGTATAATTAAATTGTTTCAAAAAAATAGGTAATAGCAATTGTATGAATTTTCTGAGATTGCTTGCATTCTTTAATATCCTTCATATGTGGCTAGAACATATGCTGGCATATTACATCAGGTTTTTATATTGCTGGTAACTAAATCCAGTTGTTTCCCCACATTTAAATACTTAATATTCTGAATTTTAAGATAAGCTTAATTATGGTATCAGGTAAAATTGGGCATGGATCCTGTTTGGGAGACAATATTTCCAAGTACATATTTCTTATGAATTTAGCTAAACATGGAAATGCTTTATGAATCATCTACATGCACAGTACAGTCACTTAACAGAAATGGATAATCTGCAGTCATTTACAACAGCATAGCTTAATAATTACTTTATTATAGTATTCCTACCCAACTGGATATTTGTATCTATTAGTAGAAATAAATGCATTGGTAGAAAAGAGTTATCTCCCATCGAAGTGGGTGGGAGACAAGCATCAAGCTTCTTAATAGTGAAGGATTGACAAAAAAGGGAAGTGGAATGGTGATAATCAGCTGTCAGTCTCAGCTCTCAATCATAGTGGTAAAAATATCTCAAGAAACTTCATGATTTACACTGGAAATCAACACTTGGTAACATGAATAACACCAGAAAGGATAGGAAGGGAATAATAAGGAAGAACAAAGTACACAAACAAAAGGGTTGTAAAGTGATTTATGAAGGCTGGTGTTTCAGAAAGAAGTGAAATATGTAAATGCTACAAAGAGAAAACATGGAAATTGGTAACACAGAAGAGGTCTGTTAGAGTAAGGAAGAAAAGGAACAAACTCACAGCATATGGTTAATTTTATCATCTAACACAAGGTGTTGCTCAGCTCTCATCCTTCACTTTGCAGTATGAAGCACCAGTATGTTTGTCCTTAAGGTTAATGCTGTTGCACAGCCTATGAAAGGTGCTGGGGGGAGAAGGGCAAAGGGCTGGGGTTAATTCACTCAGTCAGACAGAACTGGGTTCCAACTGTCTAAATTGCATTTTTTAAATAATAACTGTTATTTTCTTGCCTGCTGAGATGCAGTGGTCATCTCTAGAAATTACTGCCATGAACTTCACTTAGAAAACTCAGCCCACATTTCTGAGAAACAGGCCATATACCAGCTGTGAGCAGGCTCTTAAGAAATCACTTAAGAGATGCCAGAAACAAGCAGATGTAGCTTAGAAAACAGGTTTCTCTATTCCCACTATACTAAACGTACAGCTAAATTTCATTTAAAGAATGATTCTTACATATAAGGTGGAATTAGATATCTTAACAATTTAAAATGTGGAAACAAGAGGAACTATTTTGCCACTGAAATACTTCTGCATTTTAAGGCTTTTGGACGTGCTGAAGGGAGGGGGCTTAGTGCTTGTTTGAAAATGGAATTTTTCCAGAATATGATAATCATAATCTGGAGTAGACAGAAGTTCCAAAAGGGAACAAAAATCTAGCTTTGCTAAATAATCCAGCAAAAACTATTTCAGGTGCTTTTGGGGGCTTTTTACATCTGTCCCTGCATTTTCTTCCTAAATCATTTCATTTCTGTAATCTTACTTTTACAGCAGCAACCATTTAAAGAAGCACTAAATCATAGGCAGTATAATCCATTTTGCACAAAGGAACAATTTAAAAAGGATAAACTTCATTTTTATGGGTTTCAGTGAACTGTATCAGGGAAGTGTTGTCTTTTTCCATTCATTTAGTTACTGTGTTTGCCTTGAGCTCACAATGTGTTTTGCCCTGTAAAATCTTGAGTATTCTTGATTCCTGAATTTGGCAAAGAACTGACGCAGTAGATAAAAGGTGTCTTGATCTTCTGTTGTCCAACAAGGGATTCAATCTTGCAGCTACTTATCTGTGAGCTACACAGACCCAAATCTGAGGGTCAAGCACAATTTATTTTGAAGTTTAAAGCACTAAATGTAAAGTAAACAGAGCTTGGTATGTTAAAACATCTGTTGAATGCTACATATGATGGCTTTGTTTTGGATGGACTGTTAGAAAATTTTAGCCTTTGAATAAAATGTGTTTATGCATATTATTAAAATACCCAGTAAAAGACCTTTGCCAGGATTAGTGTTTGATGTTGCTTACTACCAGGATTATTCACCTCATTGGGATTCTGTTGTTGCTCACTCACTGCGCCATTACTGATTTTTCATTTGCTGAACACTGTTAGATTCAAGGAGGAGTGTACACTGGCAGTTTCAGCTAATGCATGTCCCTGATGAGGGTAGGTAGTTCCTGCAGAAGAGTTAAACAAGGGGAGCCTTTAATGTAAATTCTGATGTGTCAGCAAAACTGTACTTTTATCCCAGTAGATGTTATAATGAAGAAACCAAGTTATATAAAACATACACCTGTCATGATAAAGTTATTTCCCTTACAGTGTATACTACATGTATACCAAAAAAAACCCAAACCAATATGTATATTAATGTTTTCCTACATTAATATATTATTTGCTCCTCTAGAAGACATAGCCTGCATTTTTGGTACAATCTAGTACCAATACTGTCATAATTTTCTTTCATTTTAATCAGATTTCTTTCATGGAGAAGCAGTTGCGGGTGCCTGAGACTGAAAAGGAGCAGATGTGAAAGATCAGGTAGGATCTGATGCCTAATTTAAATCAAAAGGTTTCTGTTGAACTTCAGATTATTTTCAAATGTGGAGCAAATACTAAAATCTTTTGCTTTCAAGGTGTGTTTCATCTCTTATTCTTTCAGTTAGTTTCTCTCCATATAATTTCAGTTGCCACTGCAGTGGCTGCCCTTTGCAGAGCAGAAAAATGAAGTTATCAGTGAACATCTGCACGTTTTCAAACTGGACAGGCAAGAAATAGATAGCGGAATGTATGGGAGAATTTTCTAAAGAAACAAAATTCAGTAAAGTGAAGTGGTCAGGGTAGGTCCTCATCATTTCCATGGAAGCAGCCATCTTCACTCATACAGGTAGATTTCAGCCCAAGGAAACACTGCATGTTAGTATACACTTATTTTTCACTGAGGAGAGACGATGGCTGTTAACCAAAAGATCAGAACTAAACAAGAATCTTAGAGTGGTGAAGATCTCATCTACATAGCTTCCTGTGTTTCTTTTTCTGCAAGCTGACAGTCTTTTTCAATATAACTGCTCTCTCTTTCTCAATCTCCAGAACCATTTTGTGAACCAGTGAGACTGAGTTGGGTACAGTGGAGAGAAACAGTCAGTTTATGGGCATCTCTTGAGGAGGCAGAAGTGACCACAAGAGAGACTGGTAGAAGTGTCATTAGTTATTGATGCTGCATGGTATGAAACAGAACATTGTGTCCTAAACGTGGAGGACTTTTTGCTTAGTGCAAGGGAGACAGTAAGGTAAATGTACATGGAGGGATGAGAGGATGTATATCCACATCAGTATGCAATGATAAGAATTTAATTCATCAATGATGCATGGGTAAAAGAAGCAGAGGTTTATATTTCTCAGAAGACACTGCTTATTTTGGCAAAATGTAAATACCTCAATCTAAACTGGCCAGAAGTGTGTGATGTGAATAATTATTTTGGCTCAAATTCATTTTGGGTGTGATTTAACATTGGTGGAATTAAAATCCAATCCTTTAACTGTAGGTTTTGTCTCCCCCAGAGGAAACAGTTCTCTGTCTGACTGAATGCCCTTCTCAGAAAAATCTTTCAGTAACAGTGAATCTTCTTCTGAATATGTCAATATTAAATGTATCACAAACCAGTATCTTACTCTATAACTACTGGGTTTATATCTAATGCTGGGCCCGGCCTTTTTGCAACACTTTTTGTACAAGCCAGTGATACACATAGCCAGCACAGAGACTGATTAAAAAGTTTTCCATACAGCTTCTAGCTGGTTGCAATTTAGAGTATGAGTTGCTATACTGAGATGCTGAAAACTGTAAACAGTATTTGCATTTTGTTATGAACATTCTGCATAACTTTAAGGATGTTTTCCTTATCCCCAAGTGGGTCTGTTTTGAGCCCATAACGTGCTGTGAAGTTTCTGTAACACAGAAAAATTTGTTGAGCACAAACAGGCCAGTATCACAACAGACATAACTGCATTCAAGCAAAGAGTGTTTTGCATCAAAACTGTGTATGCATTTGCATTTATGATGCAAAAATCTACTTAATCAGCACTGCAAATGAAGCCATAACTGAGGCAGGGCAGAATTCTATGAAATTGAAAAGTTCTCTGTAATTTCTGAAAAACAAAGTCTCTTTTGCGCAGCTCTAACTAATATTTAAACCAATTTAATCATTGGTGAACAAACATGGCAGAAATACTCTGAATTTCTTTATCATTGTAATTTTTTAATGTCCTTAGCCTTGTGGAGTATGGGTTTTTTAACATTTTTAATTAAACATTTATCCTGTTTAAATGCTAGGGAAAGGAAAAGTGCAGAAAGATTGAGATCTGAATTTTAAACATCATAATTTTAGGCATGTTTATTTTTGTTATCAGTTCTGGATGCTTAGGAAGAGAACTACCTTGTCAGGGACCTTCTATAAGCAGAATTTCTTGTAAAAAAGATTTCGGGCACTTTGTAAATACTACAACTATGCTAATATATTTTGAGTCCTATGCTTGTGATTTGGGGGTTTGCATTTCTAAGCAATAAAAAGTATAAACAATGAATCTCAGTCAAATGTCAGGGATCTTGTCTGTAAGGTATTTCCACTCTTAAGTATAGTACAGCATGTCACTGTCATTACAATTAATGCAGCTGATTGGTATTAAATCTGGTTTATTTGACATATTACATTTTTTTTCCTTCAAGCCAGACATTCTGTACAAAATACAGAAACACCACATAATCACAACAGACATTAAGGCTAGTGGCATGAAGGACCTCTAAGAATAGATAATATGGAGAAAAGCAGCTTTCTAGGTTTTTACAATGTTTGAGCTATATTCTTAAGAACATTGAAAAATATTTTAGTACAATACAGAGATTTGAACAGTGCCATCTGTGTTCATTTTTTCCAGGTTTACTGGATAGTAATATTCTTATTACAACTTCTCTACACAAAGACATCTATTTTTTTTAACACAACTCATTCATCATTGCACCTTCTTTGCCTACAGAATTGGGAGGTAAAATCTGAAGTCAGATTTTTAACATAAGTCTTTTCACAACTGCCTTCTGAACTGGTTTTGGAAGGCTTTGGGATTCCAAGGTCTGTCACCACAGTGGAGTAGCTCTCCACTGTATGGATTCATTAGCTTATATGCTGAATCCGTACCAACTGGAGAATGATTGCTGGGAGAGAAACATTTGTACAACAGGGTCAGTCCTCAGGCTGAGAGGTGTTTGCAAGGGATTTTCATGGATAAAAGTGCAGGAAGAGGATCCTGCAGACTGGACAGATGATGGATGCTTGGCTTCTATTCATCAACAGTCAAATATATGTTTGGTACCTTATGGGAAAATATTCAATGAAAAATCTTAAGAATTCCAACGGTTTGCAGAGACATCTGCAAGTGTGTTTGCGGTTTTGGAGGAAAGGTTAAAGGCTGAATGTGCTTGAGACAGCACTGCTCTTTTTCCTGCCATGCAAATTATGCATAAGATACATTGGCAAGGCACTGGGAAAGAAACAGCAGAAGAGGAGGAAGCCTCCATCAACACTGCCTGTTTTTATAAATAGACTCTTCTCTCTCTGCCTGTCAGTCAGACAGCCTCCACTAGATTCACATAAGAAGTATTTATGCATGCCTAACTTAACATTTGTACTTAACTACGGCGCATTCCTGTTGAAAAATAAGGCTCAGATATTCCTTTTGGTATTAGCTATAGGGAGCAGTATCAGGAGAGGACAGTTCCCAAACCAAGGGAACACCTCAAACAAATAAACACTGTTTTCCTCCCCACATTGACCCAGGAGTGTAACTACACTGAAAATGGGACAACTGTCAAATTTTCATCTTCATGACAGCTATCTTGGGATCCCTTTCAGACACAAACCTGGGTACCATATCCATTGTGGTGAGCCAGCAAGCTTCAGGAATTCCTTGGTAACAGAAAAATGTTCTGAACTAGAATGATAGCTCTAAAGGATGTGAGAGAAGAAGGGTATTACATGTTGAGAATGTATATTTAGAAGTATTTCTAAAAGTAATTCCAGAGAAAGCCCCTTCCCATGTCTTGAATGGAATATCACAAAAGGAAATTGTCAGAGGATAGATTCAAATATCTTCAAATGTTTCCTGTAATGTTATTTATTACACTGGCATTTGGGGAATTATTATCTTTTATTTCACTTAGTGTGTCTTTCATTTCACTTAGTGTGTCTTTCAGAAGTTAATGCTACAATCTGTGATTCCAACCGATAACATGACATTCTCAGACATAATTTCTGTGAGATTCATTGACAACCAGAATGTCAGCTATCATCATCTTGGAATACTGAAAAACTACAGTTCTATCAAGTCAAGTATCACTTCCCTTTTCTCAAATATTGAAACCAAATGAACAGACTGGTCCTTTCAGAGACTTAGCTCAAATTAGAACCAGGAAGGATTCTTGTAGTGCAAAATTAGTCTTAATAAATTCCTGAGTTAAAGAAAAATAATTACAGAAGTTGCAGTGCTTGGGTTTTTTGTTGTTTTTTTTTTTTCCCTCCCCATTAAAGGTATGACTATTGCTACCCTATTTATCTGGTATCCCTAACATTTAAAACAGCAGAAGAAAAGTGGCAGAGTGAATGAAAAACTGACAGTCTGGGAAGGCAGTACACACCCCAAAAGATTAGTTTCCTTTGGCTGTTTACATTCTTTTCCATAGGCTCCCACACTTTTGTTTAAAATAGTAGGTGCCTCGGGCTGTCATTCTTCCCTGTATGAAGATTACTTTTCAAATGTATTGCTGCTCTTTTTGTCTACCCTCAGACACAGGATAATAGGAAGATCTGTAAGTGCTTGGGGTTTCCACGGGCTGTTCAGTGAAGTTTAATCCTTAAAGCCAGGAGGGAGCCATTAAACAGGCAGCCAAGTCTAAGAACATGAAGGTGTGTGTATTCACTTAGGTTGTACACAAACACACTGGCTGTATTTGACATTAGCAAGCTCTAGGAAGAGCAATATTGATTGTGAGAGAGAAGCACATACATAGGAGTCTGGGATTTTGCTGGCATGCCTTTCAAGTTGGCTTGCCTGAGCCTTGCCTGTGTTCATGCCTGTTAGTACTTCGCTGGGAACTCTGAGGCTGAAAACTGGGTAAGAGTGTCCTGACCTTAGAATTGCTCTGAGTGGCAGATTAAACACAGTGTACTATCAGCCTTACCGGGTGTCATCAGGAAAATGCTGTGAATAGTCAAGTTTGCTTGAGGACACAGCACTATTGACTGAACCATTCTTAGAGCACTTAGCTGCATTGAAAACTGTTGCCAATATGTCTTGACCACATCTGTCTCAAAACTCTTGAACTCCCCAAGTGACCGGTGAAAACAATAGCTGTTTCTTTGTATCCTGCTGACACTTTCTCTTTGCTGAGAGTGTTTGGCCACGCAATACACAGGCCGTCTGAGGTGATTGTAATACACTTTTACTTGTATAGAGAAGGCTATTAATGTGCAGATATTAAGCCATGTCATGCCTAAGTATTGCTTTTAGATGAGGCTAATATATGTGTAGGAGTGGCAGCTTGCATGCTTGCTGTAAGTGCAGTAAGGGTACCATGGTCAATTGCTAGAGATGTGTTTGTGTTGCTTACATAGTTCTTTGTTTGCACTCCATTTCACCGTGGTGAAGTTGGTCAGAGGCCAAGAAGTGCATGAGCTGGGGAGCACATTGGAGTGCTGTTTGCACAGTACAGTAATGCTGTTACTACTACATGGGAAACATAAATTTGTTCGACAGTGTTAGTAGACTCCAGTGAAAGTGAGAGATTTCACATAGACCAGTAATCATCCTTCTGGGACAAGGAAAAGATCCCTGTCAGGGGGATCCAGTAACATGTGGGTTACAGCTTCTGTCAGTCCCTCTGACTATAAGGAGTAGGGTTTGGAAGAGCCCTCAGTGGCACTGGGAGATTAAAACAAACCAACCCCTTCTTTACACAGCTATTCCATAGTTTTTAATACAAATGATATGTGGATGGTGCAAAGCTGCACCAGGAGATGCTGTAATAAGGATAATAATAATAATACATTCTGTAGATAAACATAACAAAACATCTTATGGAAAGTATGCATGCTCTTTTGTGATTTTATGCTCTACCTTTATGGACTTTTCCATAAGGATATGTATTAAATCTGGTATATTAAGTGTATGTCTAATTACTTGTATTTTTAGTGGCTGTTGACAGAATTTATTCCAGCAGCTCTACTTACTCATGTATGAGAGAAGAAACTCTATTGTCTACTGCATGCAAAGTCTACATCTGTTTTTGTTCCATTCTGCTGCCATGCAGCTTTAGTATAGTGAGTAGGAGTTACTTCATTCTGTCAGAACACATAATCATCCCAGGCTAATTCAGAACTTTCCTTCTTTCTCCCAGCATTACCCTTTTACATCCATTGCTTCCTTTGTTTTGGGTCACTGGGCCAGGCTTACTGTCTTGTTATCAGAGTTTTACAGTTCAAAGTCTGAAACCCCTCCAGTTCTTAACAGATGTTGCAGACAAGAGATATTTAACCACTAGTGCTGCACCGGTAAACAGAGCCTTCGTGGCAGGAGGTGAAGAATTGCATTCAGAAATAGAAATGACACAGTAAGATATTTTACTAAGGCTTATCTTACAATTATTTGATGTTTAGAAAAACTACAGTGTACTTCTCCATTGTTTGCCCTCAGTTATCTTTGGGATTTCAGTCCTACTGCTTTTACAGGCTCTAAATGGATGCAGCAAACAACTAATATTGCTCTAAATACTGTATTTGGCAGTAGCACTCTTCATTCTCAGAACTGTGTATCAGGTCTTGAACGTCAGTCTGAACAATATCATTGTGACTACAAAGCCCCTGGACTTTTGGTCTAATATAGACTTTAATCAACTAGGTCTCTTTTGTAGAAGATGGCTCAGAATCTTGACATCAGACCCAAAGCCTACCAAATCTGTGGGGAAGTTGACAAGTCCAAAATCCATGGAGGTTTCTAATAATAGGACAAGAGACCCATTGTTTCTGTATAAATAAACGTGTCAACACGTGAGATTTCATCAAAACGTGGTAGGAGCTCCTTCCCAAGGGATGCAAGAAGTCCAAAGCAATTTATCTCTTCCTGGCATTGTCATTTGTTCACTAAACTTCTCTTTTGCCATCCTAGTCCCTTTATTTTTCTTCTTTTAACATCATTGTAGCTTAAATGCCAACAGAAATAAAACCTACAATTTGGTGTTGTGGACAGATATTTAGAAGTAAGAATCAATAGAGAGAATGGAACAAATATGTCAACCAGTTTTCATAATAATTCCAATATTGCATTTTCCAGCCAGTTGTTTCTCTGCTTGGAATGTTCAGCAGGGGATGTTTGCCATATGTTTCTGTAATGTTTAGCCAAGTTAGATCCTGAACAGAGCCTGTGGACCATTAATAAAAAGTAAGTAAATAGCAGTAATAAGTAATAAGGATCATTCAGAGATGACCTTCCCTGGTGGCAGAGCTTAGCTATTCATAACCTTCTGGTAAACACAAATGATGAAGCAGAAGAAAATGATATATGGGAAACAGGTGTAGCATCTGGGGAGCGCTGTAGTCTTGAGCTGTTTGACATGCTCCTTACATCTGCATTTAATAGAAGTGTAGAAATTATTACTTATCTTGGCAAATTGGATATGAGAGGTAATTAGAACTGTATCCCCTTGAAGTTTCATGAGCTTGTAAAATGAATGATAGAACTTTACATTTCCAGTTCATATATTCAAATATAGTTGAGAATTGCCATCCACTTTTTAGTGGACTAGTCTGTACAAACTAGAAATCATAATATTCAGGCTCCAATTAAATTTGGACTTGTTGCTCTTCACCAGTGCTGCTTTCTGATGCATAGATGGGCCTCACAAGCAGAAAAGCCAGAGATTCAATAGACCTGGGCTTGGTGCTGTGCTGTAACCCTGCCCGTGACCTTAGGGCTGGATACATAGACTATCCTTGTATGTTGTAGCATGATGGTGTGAGATCAATACCTCTGAGGCAAACATGTTTCTCTGCAGTGAGGAGGATTAGGAAGTGGAATTTACAACAATTAGGGCAGAGAAGGGATGTCATCCACACTAACCAGTAAGAAATTACGAGGAGGAAATTGTGCAGTAGAACTTAAAATTCTTGTCAGTTTAGGGGTCTAATCCTGGTTTGAGGTTGTATATATTGGATCAGAACCTTTGTTATGTGTCCAAATAATCATCACTGTTTTCTGTTAATACACATTTAAAGAAAGATATATTTCTGCTCCCTGTTATCTTCTCATATAGTAACTTTGTGGCCCTATCATTTTCTTGAGTGGTGGAAATAATCTTCCCAGAACTAAGTGGTGTCATTATACTAGCTTTGTGTTAGCGGTCCCCTGTAGTACTGCAGGCTCATGTTCACATTTCTTACTCCATCAAACATGTTTATTCACCACGGGTTTTTTTTTCCTCTCTCTATAAAATATACAATCATTTCAACTGTTGAACCACTGTATTACAAGAAGCCCTAACTAACTGCTTTTACTCCTTTAAGCTGCTATGCTTGTGGTGTTTCCTGCAGAGCATGATCATGCGTGTAATATCTGGCCAGAAAAGCCCACAGGGTTGTATTACATAGAAGGGACAGACAGCCTGAATGGGTTGAGATGTGGTGTCTGTGCTAAGCCTGAGTACAGCAAGATGCTCTCCCATGAGTGTGGGCCTTTTGAGTATGAGGAAATGTAGGATTTTGCACACTGTTAATGCAACAGTGATGATTACCGGTGTTATGAAGATAAATAGAATAGTTGTGAATGATAAATATTACATAAGCTATGAGAGATTTAATTTCTACTTTTGATATGGTTCCAATCAGGGAGAACAAAGCTTATGCTATTGTGTCAATATCACCTCTGTTCTATAGACAGTTTCAGACTAGTGCATCTACTTGGGTGCCCTTCACAATTGCCTTCCACAGGAAAAAATGTTAAATTTAACTACATTTCCTGAAGTTGTCCTTGGCCTCTTATTTCCCTGATCTTCATTATAATATCTCTAGAAGAAAGGATGGAGGAAAAAGAAAAGAGCATTTAGTCTTAGTCTTGATTTTTCTGTGTAAAGCATCAGTTGCAGAAGGGGACATCAGTTGCAGAAGGGACATATTTTGCCCACTGTCCATTTTCCAGTTCTGTGTCTGTTGTTCCATTAAATCTTTAATGCAAATGCTTCATATGCTTATCTGCTTGATTAAGTATACACTATCTTCTTTCATCTTCATCATTAAACTGACAGTAATTACAAGAAATTGAATGCATGACCTCTAAGTCTTTGCCCCAGTAAGGATACCAGAGAAAGACTGGTTGCACTCTAATCCACTGTCATCAAAGTTACAAAGATTTAGTTCCTCCAATTCAGAGACAGTGATTCACATTAGAAAAAAAAAGGTGTAGATAATTACCATTTATTACCTACAATACAAATCAGGACTGAATCCTCTATCTGTTTTGGCATGAAAAATAACCACTACTCAGTAGAGCAAAAGGTGATGACCCAGTAGCTAATGAGGTGTCAGAATGAAGCCAGTGAAAAGGATTGACTTTCAAAGTCAATGAATGTACAGAGAAACATAAAATGGTAAATATTTTATTTGTTTTCCACAATTAACACTGGTCTGCTTCCTTAGTTTTTACTTGCCGTTGTTAATTCAGTACTGTAGAATAGGCTCTATC
Organism: Heliornis fulica; assembly: GCA_013399135.1. Classification (NCBI taxonomy): domain Eukaryota; kingdom Metazoa; phylum Chordata; class Aves; order Gruiformes; family Heliornithidae; genus Heliornis; species Heliornis fulica. Next base: position 1,659,000 of record VXBZ01000778.1, read on the forward strand.
TAAACCCAGACACTTTTCTTGAAAAATGAATGATATTGAGAAAGCTTAAAAATATAGGCACCCCCCCTGTTATTCAAATAGAGAGTTCTTCTGCTTTTTCTACTTCTAGGAGATTACAAGTTTCAGATACAACTGACTAATTTAGGGATGAAGTAAGACAGCACTGCCTCAGTGAAATCATCCCACTGACTTTGATGGTCTCTAGTATTCCTGCTGATGCCTCACCACAAAAATCTAATTCTGCTTTGCTTTGTCAAGAAGGGAAAGGATTCAGTCCATGTTGTTGTTTTTGCTCAAGAATTGTGAATGAATATCACTCTGAGCATTTCTCAGGCAAATGACTATAACAAGACTTATCATTTTGATGTGGATAGAACTGGGTCTAACAGCTAACAAGTAATTTTTAATTTGAGCATATATGAAAACAAGTAAAATGCTTCTCTTCCAAATATTTCTCTGGTATAACAGTTTTGATTCATATTATTCCAAGAGAAGCTATAGCATCAACTTCTAGCTAGTCAATTTCTAAGCTACTTTTCAAGAATACAAAAGAATGATAGTTTATTGGCTTTAGCTCAAAACTATTTCTACTAGCTGTTGCAAAAGTTTTGTTTGTCTACATGACAGTTGACTACTTTGGTTGCTAACTTGCATCAGCTGGCACATAATGAGATCAAGTAACAGCTCAGCCTTAAGCTGACTGTCAGCATATTAGCTATTCTGTCATGGAGTAGGATCTAGCAGAGCAGCTTGGATAAAGCAGCTTTTGCAGTTGTCATTTCCTGCTGTATGGGACTTTATGTTAGAAATATATTGTCTAGATTAGGTACAGATTGATAGCTGTGCTCTCCAGGAATGATGAAGAAATATCAGAGATGATCATTATCCACATAGTCAACTTCTGGACAGTCACTGCTTCCTGTTCCATGGGAATAACTCTAACCCATCTCCTGTAGAGCTAAGCTCACGAAAGAAATAGTGAAAGATCTTCAAGTGCTTTTGTAATGGAGCTGAGCAGCTGGCAGAACAGAATTCCTGAAAGTGCTGCATTGCTTGGCCACCGTTTCTGGTGGAGGTTTAAGGAAACTGGAAGGCAACATCAGATTTTATTCAACAGGAAGTTTGTAGAAGGAAAGGGTAAAGTAGAAACAAAGCAGCAAAATAATAAAATTCAGTCTCTGCAAAGCTATGGGAATGCTGAACTGTGTCACAGGACTGGAGCAAAGGTTAAAATGTAATCTACAATATTGTACAAATGTTAGCCCCAATTTCAATCCCAGTGCACATCAGAGCAGATCAAAGCTCCTGTAATTTGAATGGTGGCAGTCATATACTATTGAGTGTAAAGACCTTCTCTTTGGTGTCATTAGTTCTGTCTAGCAGAGTTACCAAGCTTGCAGGAGTGCTGCATGACTTGGGAAACCACCTAACCATCAGACAACAGCATATGAGCTACCACATGTGAGTTCTATTTTTAATTTTCATACTACAGTCCTTCATTACTTGTAGAAAAGACAGCGAAAAAGTTTCTGATAAGTTTCCCTTAAACTTTAAGGGTATTTCATATTTTCATATTTAAGTTTATCTTGATGCATCATATCAGATCTTGTATTGTCCCCCTTTTGCATGACCCTTCCAACCCTCCTGCCAGAAGGCTAGAATTACAGAACTTCTGTTCTGTTGGGCACTTAATGAATGAGAACAAAGACCACTGGCAAGCTTTTCTGCAACGAATTGAGCTAACGAAACAGCCTTCCTAATCATGCCAGTTACGTATCAGACGACTAATGTCATGGCCATAATATTTCATAGTATTTCACTCATAACAGCTTTTCCACTCCTTGTAGAGTAGTTGAGACGTATCGGGTGAAGAGCCCCAAAGATTTTCTCTATTCACTCCTGGCAATTGGAATGCATTTCTTTATTATGTAATAATATGCAAGTAATGAATTTAGAGTCCTCACAAAACTTTCTTTAAGATGACATTTCTGGGCACAGAATGTTTTAATTCTGGTGTACAGTGGTGTTTAGAGAATGTATCACAATCTATTGTGAACCCAGACTTAGCAGATGTCTGATTTAATAGCTGTCTGAGGATGAGTTGAAGATGCGATAGCTAGCTGGGCATACTTAGCTTTTGAGACTGCACATCACTGTGGTCGAAACTTTGAGAAGTAGGATACTCCTCAATATAGTCTATTTGTTTGTGAAAGAAAAACATGGAATTTGGTCTAAAACTGTATGTGATAAGGGAACAGAATTGAGTCCCATTGGGAGGTTTCAGCCTGATTAAACAAGTAATGGCACTGGTAATGTAAATGGCACTTGTTTAATCTATACCCGAAATAAGGTTCTTTGCAATAGGTAGTATTAAGAGCAAACACCATGATGCACAAAAATTAGACTTCGTAGGCACAGGTTAATATGCATCCCCCAAATGAAGGAAAACCAATGGATTTTCAATTAATCATGCATTATTAGGAACTGCATTGTGTAGTTTAGGGGTAGTTTTCTCTTCCTCTAAGCTTTTGAGATAAATTTTAAAACTAGTTTTGGAACAGTGAATAAACAGGCTCAAAAGTGGTGTTTGCATAGCTGTGTGCTGTGGATAGTGTTTTACTGCCTTACAGAAATCTGAAGTGTAGACAGAAACATATTTACTAGAGAAAAAAAAAGATTTTATTAAACTAATAATTACACAGAAGTCTGCACCTCCCATCTTATGACCATTCCATATTCTGTATTCTGCCTTCATTCTGTTTTCATGCCTATGGGGCCAGAAACTGCTAGATGAAAGCTGTCCCTAATATTTAGAGCACTGGCTCAGGTAAAAACAATCAGTGCACATAGATCACTGACTCTAAGAAAAAGCTGATTTCATAGTTGTCCCTAAGAATCCTTTGATTTGAAAATGCTGGTATTCCATATGAGATATCTGAAGTATGAATATTTCCACCAGTGATGAAAGATGAATAAGCTTTCCCCAGGAGCATCTCCCAAACCCATTCCAATATGTCAATCTAGAGATTTGCTAAGCAGAGCCTGCCATTCATGCCAAAGTGTGATCTGGTTTTGAGATGTGACATATGGGCACTGAGATTAAACCTCCTAACTTATCACTTACAAATTAAGCTAGGATTGAATGTCAGGCAGATCAAAGTTTTTTGTCCACACCATAAATTGAAAAGATTTTTTTTATGGTATTCTGACAAGGCACAAATATAAGAATCAAATCAAGTAAAAATTGTAAAAAAACAAATGTACAAAAATTGAAATCAAATACCGCAGGAACCGAAACTTGAACTGGGGGGGGAATTGAGAAGGAGCTACTTTGATACTTGACTATGGAAGAAATACTATATTGAAATTTGTGAGGTGAAAAAAAGGAGAAAAAATAGAGAAGCTCATCTTTAACTTAAAATGGTTAGATTCCTGACCCCATTTCTTCAAATGTTTGTTATTCTCAGTCTTGGAGCTATTGTTAGAATTTTAATGCAGATGTGAATAGGGTAAAAATCTTGTTTCTATCCCTTACTAATTTTTCACTGCTTATCTGAAAACATCTTGAAAATCTGAATTAACATGAAGGCCCCAATATTGCAAGATACTTCCTCTTGCAACAAGCTTTAAACATAAATAAGCACTAAGTTTCTAGTGGGATTTTTTTTTCCTTTTTTGCCTAATTTCTACTAAGCCTTTGGAAAAAATGGAACATATGACACTATATATTGGGATTACTTCTTTCAAAGTAAAGTGCAGCTACCTGTGGGACTCAACAAAGCAGCTGTTTAAAGATCTCACTAGTTTTTTAATAAGAAATTAAAAGCATGGTTTCAGGATCACTGTGCAGATCAGCAACATCTGTGTTTAAGACCACAATCTAGCATTGTTTTGTTTTTGCAAAAGTAGAGGACTCAGTTTAAAACTTTGGGATTTAAATCTAATCAAATTAAAGGTCAAGCCAGGGAGTGATACTTTAAAGACAGACACTGATGTCATTTTCTTAACAGAATGTCATTGGAGCTGAGAGGAAGCAGTGAGACGCGCTCCGTTGTCATGGTTCCTTTCTCTTTGTGCTAAAGCTGTGCAAGTGACATTGAGGCTATGTTCAGACATTGCCAAACAAACTGCTAAGCAGTATGTGGAGGTATGTCAGGCTATTGTGCTTACCACTTTGGCAACCAGTAAAGTCAGAAACAAATAAAAAGATGTGATTAGTATAATGCTTCTGTCGTACTCCAGCTGATAACAAGTGCCAGTAAGTGTGTATAGTTTTGTGGGCTGAATCATCCTCGTGGTCTTATCATACAACCCATGCTCAATTCTTCCTCCTTGTAATGATCAATGAAGATGAAGCTCTTTGCTTATAGCTTCAAGAAGATAGGATTTTTTCAGTGAGAAGCATTGGACATCAGAACTTTTTCCAACATAAACATGAGATACGTGAACGTGATAGTCATTCTTCGGTAAATTGGAGCATTTAAAAAATCTGATTAGCATTTTAGACACTAAAAACAAAGGTTTTTTACTGTTTACTCATCTATTTTCATCTAAATTTCAAGAACAGGGTTCAAAGTTTCATTGAACTCATTTATTTAAACATTTTATTTAAATTTTGTAAAGTAATTTTATGAGAGCTAGCTGAGTAAAGACACAAAGAGTTAAAAAGCTTAGCTGTTATTTCTGCATGACTCTTTGTCTAAAGACATGTCTGTGAATGAGTATTTCTGTAGTTAATTGGAAGAGACTGATGATCACAATCCCCAGAAGATCTGATTGTAGCAACAGCTGAGAGGGCAAACTTAAGCATCAAGGAATATTTTAAAGAATGGTCACAAATCTCGTCATTGATCTAGTCATAAAAAAGGCAAACAAAGCTGATTGGTAGTTAGATTTCAGCATGGCAGTTAATTCTGCCCTTGCTGATTATTATCTGTGCCACTTTCTGGAAAAATTAGCCATAGTCTTCTTGTAGCTTAAGAAGTATGAAATAGTTTTCCTGCTTGACTGTCCGTTTGGCATGGATTTCAAGTAGCATAATATAAACAACACAAAAAAAAAGTCTGAGTAGAAAGCAGAATGTTTCAAGTCTCTGTTAGGAGAACTATGATCCCTAATATATTCAAAATGCAGTGCAACATCTATTTCCATAAGCTTTATCTGGCTTAGCCAGCTGATTCAGAAGAAATATGTATTATTTATGTATGAAGAAGAGACAAACTGTAAAAAGGCATAAAAAAAGTCCATTTTGATTAAGTCAACTGATGCACAACAAAATTTTGGTAGCAAATGTCGTTTCCTGAGAAAAATCTATTTAGCTATCTAAAAAAAAGAGATTTTCACAGACATATTTTAAATATTTAACTATGCCATTAAGTCTTATTAACATTATGTTTTTATTTTTAATTTTAAAAATTCACGAGTCTTCCCAAGACTTTCATCTTGATGAGGCTATGTATTTGTCTTAATAAACATTCTGTGAATATTTAATGTTAAAAAATAAAATATACATATGTTTTTCCCTTTTGGTAAGAGCTTTATGGAGATAACATTGAAGTTGCTATTTTGTGTATTAGCTAATGCATATTTTTTTTCAAGTCAAATACCTCATGACTGTTTGTACAGAACCCCGGTTATAATGGTGATGTTGGCATCTGTTTTGTAGTTTTCCAAGGATGCTGGAGTGTCTTGCAATCCTGAGTAAACAGTAATTGTGAGATAGAATAATGTGATTCTCTGAAAATTCAGTGTCTTCTCTTATGATTAAGCTTGTAAAGGAGGGTGCTTGAAGCACCCTATCGTGGAACTTCCATGTGTGTATAGGAACTTCCTTCTAGGGATAGTTCAGCAATAATATATTGTAACATAACAATCACATACTTGGAAGTTCTTCTCTTCTTCTCAGAGGGGTATCACTCTGTGGCATTGTTGAAAGGTCGTTTTCACAAGAGCTGGAGAGTGACAGTTCAGATGTGTGCAGCTCTGTAAGATTTAGAAGGAGAGTTTACAAAGCCATCGATTGCAACTGCATCTCCCTCACTCGTAAAAACTCCCGCTCACTCTAACAGTGAGCCTGTTGCAGCTTCTCTTTCTCATTATATTTGAGAATAGTGGACAGTTACTTTGTTGTTTGTACATATATGGCCAACCATCGAGGCTGATACTACTTTTTATACACAGAAAAGGATGCCTGGCACTCTGTGGCTTTAATCTCAGAAACAGCTGATTTTTATCCTAATCTCTCTTTCTGATAGAACTGTGATATAAAGCCAGATACTGTCCTTGAGCTGGACGCTCTCTTTGCTGAATTCTTTTTGATGCCTTTCTTCTGTAGTCAGCATCAGTGATCTTAGATGTTCAAGATAATGAACTTTAGCAGTGGCTGCTTTTGCATTTGCAGATAGAAAACTAAGCAAAAGCACCCATGCAACATAAAAGCATAGTGTATATAGTAATTGCAATACAGGAGGGACAAGTAGCATGTGCTTGCTATTTTCACTCCTGTGTACTTACACTGCATTTTCCCACTCCCACCCTACCAAAGATGGTTATACCAGCTCCATGTAGTTGGTACAATTAACAAATAAAAAGAGCGGATTAAATATTTTTCAGTTACTGGATTACCTGTATCAGCTCAGTAATTGCTTTCATATTAAACTTCCTTTTCATTTGCTCATGTGTAAGCATTATTTATGTATTGCAAAAGATTGAGATGTGTGAGAAGTGGTACAATCTTCACACCCATAACTTCACTGCTAGGTCATTATTACCAATAAATCAAAGAATTCACTTCAGTCATATGTAGTTTAGCATTTTTTACTTCAAGCAAAAGAAACATCTTAAGCCTGATGCTTGCCACCTACAGAAGGGTTGGTAATATATAAAGGTTACATTCAAAATAAATAAAACCTAACACGCAAACTCATTCTGACAGCAATTTTTCTCCTTAGAGTATCCCAGCTATTCTCTATGTATTACAATTTGTAGGCCAGAATATATTTACTTCCCAGTTTAGTGCTGGGTATCATTTCAAGCCCATTAGGTCACATCTGAAGAGTGATTGTTCAGAACTCTTGAAAATCTTAAGAAAAATTGCTATTTTGGTCACATTAAGACTTTTGCTTCTCCCCCTTCCCATCTGTCTTTAAATGCCTGGATGCTCAAATATCCATGTAGGAAGGTGTTAAAAGAAATGCTCATCATCATGTCTTGAAGTAAAGGAACAAATGTCTTATGAATGCTCACTCTGATATCTTCAGACTTCCAGAGCGGTGGTATTTCTAAAAGGTTTCTATTCCTCATTCATTGCTATGTCTCCTAAGCACAGTTGCAGGTTTTGAAGGCTTTACTTCCAGAATGCAATTTTTAATTAATATATTTTAACACGACCTTTATATTTAGCTTCTTCCGTGAATAAATTATTCTACTGCTGCTGAAACCTGAGGAAATAGGATGTTATATTTAATGCGCAAGAAGGCATGATCCATGTTTCCTGGTGAGATTTCCTTAATCTGGGGTGGATGTGGAATTTCAGTTGCTCCTTTTGGTTTAAAAGATTACAAAGAACAAGCTTTCTTTTCAGCTTTCATTAATTGATGTGGTTTAGATTTCTTTTCATTTATGAGGTTACAACTCTGAAACAGAATGCTTTGAGGCCATCCTTGTCAACTGGTTGTAAAGTAACAAAACTTAAATCACATATAACTATAGGAATGTTATCCAAAGAAAGGTACCTTGAGATGGAATTTGATTTTTAACTACTTCAGGTCATTAAACAGAATTCACTCATTAACTCAAATATGATACGATTCACAATTTTATACACATATATTACAATTGTAATCACATGAACATAGATGTAACTTTATATTGTATACACTGAATTGTTAAAATATTATTTAAGCAAAAGTTATTTATGAAAAAGCATTTCTTTGAGAATGGGAATGTTCATTTTGCTAATTGAAGCAAGCTCAATTAAATTTTGTAGATATTTATATTTTTATTTGAAATCATTGACAGATTTCATGTTGATAATTTTGAAATGTTTAATTTTCAGGAGGTTTTCTTTTGGTTCTTCTGTTTTCTTTGGGTTTTTGACCTTTTTTTCTGTTCTGTTATCTATTTGACTGTGAATATTGCTATGGGAATCTACTAATAGTTCAGCACTATTAAGTTTCTCAGATTTACAGCCAGATTTTTATAAAATACAAAATCAACGTTGAATTCCATTCTAACCCAAAGTACATATTAACTGGATTGTTTCCATTTTGCCATTGAACTTGACTAACATCTGATACAACTTCATTAACACATTCAGAATTTAATTTTGTGTACATAATTAACTCACTATCTTGAGTAATGCTATTGACTATTTTTTGTGCAAGTACATTAAGACTTTGAAGTGCTGAAGATTGCTACAATACCAATTCGAATTGGAAAGCTCTAGTAATGACCAAACAAAACTGTGTAAGTGAATTTATGTGTAACCTCATCTGATTGCCACAAACTTAATTCAATAGATGCCAAATACAAACAATTTTTTTCATGTCCTGAATCCTTATCATGCCAACTCATTGCAGCTTGTGATGGCAGGTCTTAGTTTGCCCACAGGAAGCATTTTTCTGTTCTGATAATAAGCTTCCATTCTGTGAAAGGTATCTGGGAACCTTACTGAGATGCATGAATTTGAACATAAGGCAATTTTTATGCTGCTAAATGTGAAATCATAATGTTTTTGCTACTTAAACCAAGCTTATTTCACAGCCTGATTTATTGTGGCACAGAAAAAAAATGAGAAAAAAAGCATGAGATACTGAGTCATTGAAGTGAATAAATCTTTAAGAAAGCCTTAGCACTGCTGTTAATTTAAAAAGTCTGCCTAAACCTCTTCTGTGTCGAGCACATTTTTATATGGACCATATAAAAATAGTGGCTGCATCTTCTCTAAACTGCATTTGGTTTGCTTTTAACAACTGGTTTGTGATGGCATTTTGAAAATCAGTTCTGCAGCACACAAAGACTGGAAGAAAGGCAGAGGAAGGAAGGAGAGCTTTGCTCAGATTGTTCTGTAAATATGTAGGATGCCTAACTCGGCTTCTCATACAAAGGAAAATGAAACACCCAGGCCTCCAGATGGACGAGGAATTGGTAGTTGAAAAGACTGCTTGGTGGTCAACAATAGAAACTAATTACTATTTCATCCCACTAATGGTGCCTATGCAAATTGGTTTTGACACAAGGTAAGTTTCTTTGACTGCCTAAGTGTCCTCAGCAAACAAAGTTAAAAGGCATGATTAGCAAAACACTTCAAGAAGGAAGCATCAAATCTCTTCAGAGGAATCTGTTTTGAGAATAATCATCAGGGAACTTACAAAGTCAGCTTTGTTGGCAGAAAGAGAAAAACAGCATTCTGAAAAGTTCTTCCTGTTGAAAGCATCGAGTTAGAGTACTGGAGGTTTCAGCTAGGTTAAACTGCACCTCATGAAAAACACTCAAGAGAAGTTAAATAGATTTTCTGCTGTGGTCCTTCATCAGATTGAAGATTTAACTCCTTGGTTGGGCAATATAGAGCACAACCATCCCATCCCACATCTATTAAGATCAGCAATATCAGCAATGAACAGAACATGTGACCGAAGCTTATGCCAGAACAAAGCTCCTTTCCTGGAAAAGAAAAGGTTTTACCAATGTGAATTGGGAATTCTTTTAGGCTAAATGTGATGAGACAAGCAGTGAGATTCTTTTTCACTTTCAGAGAAATAGCAGTGAAATTCCTATACATTTTCAGAGAAATAGCGAGTTTTAGAAATACTCTGCCCTCCCTGTGCCCTATTTCTTTTCTGCCTTTAAAACTATAGCTCTAAGTAACACAGATTCAGGTCAGCAGAGCGTAGAAAGTGGCTGCCTGTGGCAGAACTTGGCCCCAAACATGAGATTTCCATTCTCATCTCTCTGATAGTGGAAAGGTAGGCAGTTGATAAAGTCTATAACTTCAGGAATGGGGGAGGGGAATAGGTAGATATTGTTAGTAATTTTGCTGTTTGACAAATGTCTTGAATTAAATGAGGTTACAGGAAAAGCCTATTAGAATTTAATAAAATTAAATATAATTAGATTTTGTATTATTTTTTCTGATAAATTTATTTAAAAATTATAAGAATTTGTAATCTTGTATAAATTGTAGCTCCTAATAAGAAGTCATAGTGAAATGAGTTTTTATTTTATCAGACATTACCATTCTAAGACTGATATTTATTATTTTAAAAGATTTATTTCATCACTCAACAAGTCATCACTTACAAACAAAACTTTTCAATTTATTACCATCACGTCACTCTGAAAAACAATAAACATCAGTTTTTATTATGAAAAACATTTGTGTTCATTTCAGTCCTATGGCTCGAAGAAGAAAATTGAGACTGGTTTTATTTACTTCTTTTGGCTTTGCGGTGTGAAGTAAAAATTCTGTCTGGCCCCAGTGTATAAACCAGCACATAAATTCCATTTGTTAGGAAAATCTTCCTTTTGTAGCCAGAGTTTTAGAAAACTGGCACAAAACCAGTTAAAGGTCCAGTGAATATGAACATTTACCCGTTATCTGTGTTGTTAACAGAACAAGTTGCACATTTTCATGTTATATACGTTAATAAGGTAAGTAAAAAAATAAAAAGGCCCACCTTGTACACCTGTACTGTCCTTCCCTTCCCATGAAATTAATTTCAGTTATAGGTACAAATTTAAATAAACTTAGAATTTTATATAAAATTACAAAATGCTGATGATAAAATGAGCCAGTGTGCTACTATTCTCTGTCACCGCCATAAGAAATGTGATTTTGAAGGGGTTATCTGGTGATCGTTTCAGATCTTAGCTGTGCTGGTCCCCACTCTGTGAGGAAGACCTTTTACCATACTCCAAATCATCTGCAGTGAGTCAGAGCCTCTCCCTTTAATTTCTTCTGCCACTTCTCCTGCCAGTCTGAGAGTGAAGCAGACCTTTGCCATAAGACATTTCAACATGCCTATCTCCAGCTGTTAGTGTGATGCTGACCATTGATTTGTTTAACTCCCATCAGGTTATCAAAGACGATGGATTTCCAGGGATGACTTTAGCTTATTTCTAGAACAGAAATGAAGGTATTTACTGATTTTCCTTTGTAAACTTCTTAACTCACTGTAAAATACTCTCAAAATTGAATTCATCAGCTCTTGCCAGGCAACAAATTACTGCAGATGAATAATAGATGTTGCACACTACCAGATTGGCTTCTTTTGCTGTTATTTATTTCCTGCTAGGTTAGGCAGCTTCGTCTTTTCCCTACTCCTCAGACTAGCCCTGCTTCCAAGTGGCTGGTCTGTGCAGTCTTTTCAGATTATGATGAAAAGCAAACAATTGATAAGGTGCAGGAAGCAGCACACATTCATCATCCATTTCTCAATTTCATGAACATCCAGCATTTTTGAAACTATTTTCATTCCTTTTGGAGCTTGGAGACTGCTGAAGTAATAATAGCTTACCCTAGGAGCAGATTTCTTAGTAAACACTATACCTTTGTGAAGAAATAGCTATTATTATGTTCTAAAGACAACCAAGGATGAGGCTTTGTTGGTGCTTTTTTGGGTTGTTTTGTTGTTTGGGTTTTTGGTAGTTATTGTTCCAAAATATTTACTCTTTATTAAAAGAAACTGAAAATTTAGAGGATTTTTATCCATCGATTCTAGCATAAATCAGTGTGATTTACCACTTGCAAGTAACCTTTTACAAAACTGACAGTAGATAGCAATGTGGTTGTTAACTAGATGCGTCATAATGCAGCTTGCTGCCTTGTACGTTGCAAGGCAGAATTACCATCTACTGAGGAGTAGAACACTCACCTGTGCTTTAAAAGTAATGTAGTTTTTGGAAGGAAGAAACTCAAAGCTTATTTTGGAAGTTATGTCTGTATCCTTCCCTGTAGTTTAAAGTATTCACAGTCAGTAGCAACTGAAGATCTAAGAAAAGCATTTCTATTTTGATACCTGCACAGTAGAACATAGCGCTGGAAATGTTATGCATTTTGGGTACTTATGCTGTGTATAAAAATAGGTGAAACTGAATCAATATTTATGAAGAAATGTATTTTGTCTATAAATATTAGTGGAAGAATTTAAATATTTGGTTTCACGCTGCTCAAGCTAGTCCATACAGTATCAGAAATGAGCGCAGAAGGGATTGATGGTGCAGAAATTAATTGATGCATTTTAGACATCCATTATCATATCTACCTCATTTCATGTAATTGGACAATGATGTAATGTACCCCAAGTTTCTTCCCAAAGCTAAAATATTAATCTATATAGGGAGATATACTGGTCCTGTAGTTCCTACAGTGACTAAATGCTAAAAGGCTACGTAAATAACTGCTTTTTAGACAATTGATATCACTGTGAAATGACAACTTAGTCCTGCACATTTCACGGTGCACTGCATTTTGAAACCTTCAGAATACAAAGCTGCTGGACGTTTTGCTAAGCCAAAAATCAGTTTGTGAATACATATAATTCTAAAAGCTTCATACAGATTACATTAAGGAAAAAAGGAAAAAAAAAATTGTCAGTGCTTAAATTTGGGTTGTTCTTTGGATTTACTGATAAAGATTCTATGTGGTGCTAATAGCAAAGGTATTATCTCTGGATCAATTTTCCTTGTTTGTTAAACTTGATGAACGAGCAACATATGGAAAAAAAGCTTGGAAATAAAATATTCTTTATAAGAAATTCATAGTAATTTTTTTCTTTCAATAAGGTATTCAGAACACAAACTCTTAAGTAGCCTATATAATCTGTTGATATATGACTGAGCAGCTGAAAAGTACAATGTGGTGTTATATAGGTCTTAATTATAAGACGCCTTTCACACATCTGAACAGCTGGGAGAAGTCTGAGTATTAAGTAAAGTATTCCACACCAAAGAACCGTAATCTCATTAATTCAATAAAATGTCTTACTGTATGAGCAAACTACAAGTGATCTTATGCAGACATCTATTAATAGTTACAATACAGAAGCAGAAAAGGTGTTCTCAAGCTATAGATAAAAATGGCTAAAATGGATAAAGTCTACCTTTCTTGCACGGTTTGAGTATTTTGAAAACCTAGAAAAACCTTCAGGTGGGCTTTGTGCTGAGAAGTCTGGACCATCTTGGATTCTTTTGAAGACTTAAAACCTTTTGATTCTGAAGCCAAGGCGTGAGCTTATTTGCTTCCTACTGATCATGGATTTTGACTTTATTGTAATTTTTGGAGAACATAGGAGACTGATTACAACTGGAGTTGTGAGTTACTGCAAGGTTATAGCAACACAAATGTTTTTGAATACTTAGTGGAGAACCAGAAAGATTAACTAAATTACAGAAGCTTCTCGTGGATTCTATCAACCAAGAAAGAAATGTCAACCTGTCAGAGGAGAAAATAAAACCGGCGGTGCAAAATTGTTGTTTAATATATTCGTAAACAAACTCATTTTGCACTGCTATTTAGGATGGCTGGTTTCAGGGCAAATGACATTTTGCAATTTCAGAAAATAATCAAGCCAGATATATTTTAGTTCCTTTATGGAACAAATACCTAGATTAATACATGTGTGCAGTGGTCTTCAGTCATAACTTCCTACTGTGCCACAATATGTGAAATTGGAACAGGTAGAGGAACTTATACTGAAATTATTTCTTGGGAAGCAATTTTATAACAGAAAATGCAGATTTCACAGAATTAGTGGGTGGCTTTGTATTTTGAGAATGTATGATTGTTGATATTTTCAATAGAAATCAAATAGTTGATTGCCCTGATATGCTTGTTTTGTGGTTTTTTTTTCTTTTTTTTCCAGGAAGACAAAAAACTTGGATTTGGGAAGGCAGGATGCTGGCTAACTAGATATTTTTCAGCTGCTTGGTGGTCTACAGGATGGTCCAGTTTGGCGACTAACCACATTCAGATATGTTATTCCACTTCATTGGAAATTCAAATACAACAATCCAGAAATGTTAATTGAGTGGAAACAGCCATCCAGCAGCCCTGTTCTATCCCTTGTTTATATTCATGTTGTCTGCTTGGCCAGCACTTTTACATATGATTGCTTTTGCATAAAACCTGGCCTCAATTCAGTATTAGAAGTAGAACATGGATTGGCAACTTTTAATAGTAGTCCGAGCTCATACATTTCTCCTGGGAAGCACACGTTTTGCATACACACACAGTCCTTGGTACCAGCTGCCTGAACCTTGCTCCTGATTCCCCTGCCCTGATAGAAACAGTTTATAGGCATCAGAAGGAACTGGCCTTGACTGTCATGATCCCAAAATACGTACTGACAATTTGTACACTATTAATCAAACTAATGTATTTCAGTCTCTGTTATCTGAAAAGAGCAGCCTGTCTTGTCCCTAAAGTTATTGTCTGGAGGATTTGATCATGTCTGGTTATGTGTTTAATGGTATTTGAGTATACTCAGCTACATTTTCTTTTAAGGACAGAGCTTAAACATTGAAGTTTTGATTTGATCTCTCATGTCTGACTTTACAGTGTCTTCCTGCTATCGGTACAAACTTCAAATAATGAAAAGTGTGGAAGCACCTGGACTGAAATTCCCCCGGAATATCAAATGTGCTAAAACTAATTTAGATAGGAGTTGATGAATGCACCATTCGTATCACCGATACCACCAGTCTCAGAAGAACATGTACTGAGCAATTACACTGACCTAATCCCTGCAGCTAAGTAAGATGTTTGTTTCTCTTTCATGTTTTCCTCTAATACTAATGCAAAAAACAAGCAAGCAATATGAAGACGTGATGCTTTAGATTAGACCTTTTCCTGATGGTAATTTACCTTCTACAAGTTGATCAAATAAGTTCTGATAATGCCATCTCATGTTCTATCTTACCCTTCATGACTTGCAGTATTGTCGTCACCCAGGGCACCTGAGATTTTGGAAAGCACTTATGTTGGCAGGCATGGACAACTACAGAATGACATATGTAGGCAGGAATTCCTTCCTACAGAGATTATTAAATTCCTGCCTAACATTTCTTACAGCTTTGTATAAAAAGGATGCTCTGCTGATGCAGACATGTTTCTCGTGTATAGGGTCGTGATCTTGTTTCCTATTGGTGCAGAATTTTCTCTTTTACATCTCTGGAAACACATCACTGAGTTTTACCTTTTGATGTGGTGTTAAGGAGCATGCTATTTTTAGGAGAAAACAACTAGATGATACCACAATTTTGCTAATAAATCATTTAATTGTAGGTACTAAAGAAAGGTTTGCTAATTAGTCTCTTCTCAAAATTTTTCACTTGAATCTATTGTCTTTTTCTAAGATATTTTTAAGTCAGTTCAGTATCTGCTATCCTTTCTTTCTTATGCAATTCTAACACCACATTTTTTTTAGTACATGCTGCCACTTGAGCTGGCAACATGGGACACTGCTGACACAGAAACTGCTGACTCTTCCTCCTTCCTTTAGCCTTTGCTTTTGTCTGCTAACTGAACAAAACACTTTTCTAATTAAAAGAGTGCCCACAATGGAGAGTTCTTGCATCCCAGTGAAAATATTTGTGCTCCACGTGGATTTTAAAAAAAGTTTTAAACTTACATTTTTTAACCAAAGCAGTGTTTTTAACTGGGAAGTTACCAGTTTGGCTGTTACAATAGCTTTCTGCCCAGGCCAATGGACTTGGGCAGACCTTGCACTCCTATTTTGTTTGCAGTTTCTGCTTAGATTAACTAAAGACTATGCATGAAGGGTATTTAATTTCCTGCATTAATCTCCTGTTGCTAAAGGGGAGTAGTTAGAAACTTACCCTAATAGCTTAGCATGTATCAGTTTTGCAACCGTGACATCCCAGTGCAGCTAAGGGACTATCTGGTTGTCTCTCCATACACTAAATTCTACAAGGATCTAAAAATATGTTTAGCTGGCAGTCTTCTCTGACTATGATTTTTGGGTACAATTCACTAAAAAAAAAGATATTTTGCAGCAGCACATGAGAAACACAATTTTAAGAATTCATAATATCTGTGACTCCTGTGTAGTTATTTTTTTTAATCTCTGTCCTTATCTAGGTACTGGTGGACCCAAACTTCTTGAATGCATCGTAGCCAGGGCTGAGAACAGGTTCTGTGCTGTGTTGTTTCCGTTCCGATGTGAGATAAACTTTGTTCTGGTGAGTTATCACAATCATGTCTGATAGGCCAGCATCGTAGCTTTGCAGATTTTGGTTTCCTACTGTGATATTTCTGTCTGTGCTCTACCCCAAACAGTATTTTCCCTATTTTTAAAGCCTTTTAGAGAAATCTCCTGAGCAGTTTTTCAAAGCTAGAAATCCTAAGAATTTCTATTGCAAATAATAATTTTGCTAAATGGTGAGATGAAGTACAACAAAACTGCATCATCATTTTTCTCAGTCAATAACAAATTTGCTATTTCTACAGATGATACCATATTTGATTTTTAGCAACACTTGCTTGTGAACCTAAGTATTTCTGTTCATGCTATTGATAATCTGTAGTTTATTTCTGTTTATTTCTGCAAGTCATTGTTCAGTTTTGTATTTTGTAATATAACTCTATTAATTTATCATTTGTTTATAGAGTACATTGTTTATTTTCATTCTTCATCTTTGTTTTGCTCCTGCAAATGCCTCGTTCTTTTTAACTGCATGTCCTCTCCTTTTACATTTCAATCAAAATTTTATGTTAGCAACATAACATCTTACCTTTCCTATATCTGGACTACTGAAGATTTTCTCAAGTGCTTTTATGCTGATGTTTTATCCTAAATGTATGTGATGCTCTCTCCAAATTTTTGTGCTTACTGCTGTGTGCCCTTCAACCACAGTTTCATAGTTCGCTTTATTCTTTATCTTTTGTATTCTATTTTCTAACTTCTGGGCGTTATTTGTCACAGTAATTATCATACAGACATAAAGGTCTTATTAGCTTCTTCATTATATTATTTTGCCTGGGTTTAGTTGTCATTTTAAATTCTGACTTCTACTAATAATGTTCTCTTCCTGTTCTAAAAGCTATAGAGTATATTGCAGTTCTACTACATCTTTCCCCTTCCTACTCTTTCTGCTTCTACTTCCCTTCCCCACTGTCATATCCTAGTTGATACCATCTTGATGAATAAATTATCAAGATTGTTCTACAAGAAATCTGTCATATGATATGTGACCTCTTTTCAGTCTGAGACTTAGCTATGAAT
Source organism: Heliornis fulica (assembly GCA_013399135.1). Classification (NCBI taxonomy): domain Eukaryota; kingdom Metazoa; phylum Chordata; class Aves; order Gruiformes; family Heliornithidae; genus Heliornis; species Heliornis fulica. The sequence goes on from VXBZ01000778.1 coordinate 1,676,243, forward strand.
TCCATATTAGTACTACATGAGCTGCTCTTATGTAAATGTATAGAAACCAGTGTCTGGCAATGTCTTCTGAAGACATTCTGCTTTGTTCTGCTTTTCTATCCTTCTATAATTTATCACTTTTAGGACAAAGTAAGTGACTTTGAAAAGGGTGTTTTGCCCCAATTATAGCTTGATTGAAGTCAAGTTCAAACAGATGTATTCAATGCACCGTCTTGTAAGGACGTTAGTTATTACATATTAAGAAATAAACAACATGGACACATGAAAAGGGTGTGGGGTTTTCTTCTCCACCTTCATTCTTTCAGAAATAATAAAGAGTAAATGTGTCACATTATGATGATGATAATCAATTTTAGGTTTTTAGCTCAGCTGGGAGAAGGTAGCACTGGCAACCCCAGTTTAAAAGTCATTTAAATGAGTTTTCAACTGTTCGAGAATAAGTAAACACTTGTACTGTTTGGCTTTTATTAAAACCTATCTGAATGAATATCTTAAAATACATCCTTTAGTAATTAAGCATAAACCCTGTGGTAACATAATAAACTTTCAATAAGGAAGGTTCATTTTAGTGTTTTCCTTTTATATTATGATAATGGTGTAATCTCAGTATTTCCATAACTTAAGAAACGTTAACAAGTGACAAAGAGCAAAACCAGCGCAATGGTCAATCTGGTAATCCCATATGCTGATCTTCTAACTGTAATGTTTGAAGACACACTTCTGTCTCTCCCTATGTACCACAGCTCTTCAAACATTTCATGCCAAGAGAGTAATAATTAACTCTGCTTTCTAATAAGGTGTTTATGTATTGGTAGAACCTATATTCCTTAAATAAGATAGCTCTGAATCATGTTCATAGAGGGAAACTCCTGCAAAATGGATAAAAATCCAAGCCAGTCTTTGTGTAATGACTGATAGGAGGATAATATATTTGAGGTCCCTGTAGATAGGCTGTTCCTGATATCCTTGCAGTATATGACTGTTACTAATTAAACAGGTAAAATTCATTATGACCAGATTGCAAGTCAGTGCACAAAATGCAACTCTACTCCCTGATGATATGTTCTCTTCATTTAGTCAGCAAGGTTTTAAATGAACATCTTGTGTCATAGTCTCTACTTTACTTCTGTACAGTAACATTATTGAGCCAAATGCACTCACATTTTCAACAGAGACTATCATAAGTTTTGCTTGGTGCATTTTGGGCAAACAGCATCCACAGAAGACATACTCTGTCTTCTCCTGCATGAAATGAGCTTACTAAAAGAGTTTCAATACACTTCCCAAAAGGTATGTACATGCTATGTACATGGTATGTGCAGGTTACACATGTGCCATTATTCACAAGTTTAATGTATGTGTAGACTCAAACCTGCAGGTCCAATATTCTCAAATAATTTGACTTGCAGAATAAAAGCAAAAGTTAGTGTAAGGATTCATGATTAGGCCTTGCATCAGAAGAAACACAAAGGATTAATGTCAGTGTTCCAAATCTGGTTTAGATACATGACATTCTAAATGCAAGCAGGACAAGTTCATTGATGCTTTCCCAAACGTAGGAGATCTTGTGGCCTAGGGTTAGGAATTCCTAAAATCAAAAGTGAACTATAGAGGGTAGATTTTCGATTTTATTCTGCAAAGGAGGAAGTTTTTGCAACTCTGGGTAAGAAATAAGTGAAAAATTGCTAACTAAGTAAATTTCTAGGCAGTGGAAGTTGTGAACAGCAGTGATCTTTTTCAATTTGCAGTTGCTTGAAAGACTATACTTGAACCTTTCAACTTAAATTTACTTTAATCGTTTATTTTACGTGGGAATTTAGTAGGCTCTAAAAATGTCCCAGACAATATTGGAAGGCACTCAGGTACTGTAATGACAGACACAATGATCTGGGTACTTGTGAGCTGAAGGCAGAGCTTGCAACTGTATAGAGTCACAGAATGGTTTGAGTTGGAAAAGACCTTAAAGATCATCTCGTTCCAACCCCCTTATGTTTATGATCATTACAATTCCTATCCCTTATATCTCTTCTCTCTTCCTATTATTAGATGACTATATTATGCTTCATGAGGTCTCTCTCTGCCCTGTATGAGGCTTTCATATATATGTTTTCCATACAGGAGCATTTAGGCATTAATTTCTTGTAATCGTGAATCCGTATTAACTGGATATACTTTATGTATATGAGTATAGCTCATTATCTTGGTATCTTTCCCCCTGAAATATTACACAAGAGGCACTATTCACCATGCTCAAATAGGCAAAGCAAAGTTGTCATTTCTGTGCCAGGCCAGTTTTAAAAAATATAAATCTACCAAACAGAAAATCCAAGCAAATTTTGTATGCCTCACAAGCAGTTTTACCCAGATCTCTTGGAAGCATTCTTCTCCTGATATATCTCACATCAGAATAACAGACAAATTGTTTTCATTTTAAAAAGTGTAGAGAACTATGTAGGTCTATGTGAATATGTCTGAGATCCAGGGAGAGAGAAGAATGGTAACAGACAGCTAATTCTTAGTTTGAACAAGCACTTCTCCATATGTTGAAAGAGTATGTGTAATCACAAAGTGAGTAATTTACAGAAAGCTTTGGAGATATTTCAGGGAAAAGGATGTATTTTGGGGAGTTGGGAAAAGATATCTCTGTATTTTATCAGAATGTATTCAACCCTGAAGAATGACATTTCATACAATAAAAAGCTCTGAAGCTCAGAATTTAGCTAGGAGAGAGTTTGCTATAGATATGCAAAATGCGGCATTTCACATAAAGAATCAAAAGTACACCTAAAGGATAGAGAAATAAGTGTTTTGTTATAGTTTTTAGCTGCAGTGTGATTAGGTAATCAGGTAAATGGGGATTATAGTAGAGGTATGCTGTGACATAATACAAAAATGCCTGTACTGCTGCAGAAGTATAAAATTGAACAGAAGAGTATTCTCAGGTTGTAGCAGTTTGAATGCAACTTCAGGAAAATATTAGTTAATCTTTTCAGGCAAATATCTGCAATTTATACAATGCAGCAGAGAAATAGGGGATGTATTTGCAGAAGCCTCACGGAGAATACAAAAGAAATAGGAATTACAATAGCAAGATAATTACATTTGCCATACTTTAAACCAGATTGTGCCATCCTCCAACATCCACAGTGAAAGAGACAAAACAGCTGGGAGGTGCAGAAGCAACAGATTCAGCTGAGTGAAGGCTCTTAAAATATTTAATTCCTTCACTGCACAGCACCTGCTGTGTTAATGCACACCAGTGTCATCAATGTACTAGTGCTGGAGTACTCGGTGCTCACCAGCGCAGTGGGTGTTTCCTCTCTGCAGTATGTGGCAGGTTTCTTGGGCTGGAGAATGTTCTTTCCAAGCTTTGTGTCCTATTTTTATACACAACTCTTTCAATTTGCATCTTGTAAGTCATTTTTTTTCCCCTCAATTCCAATGCCTTACAATTTCCTTTTAGTTCTTTACTCATGTTTCAAAGCTGACACCTAAGTAGCTTTACAGTGTATTTTCACTGGATGTTTTCATTCACAGGATACATTCCGAGCCTGGAATACTACAGCATACATCTCTTTTAAGCCTGTCCAGGACCTCTGTTATCCCACAGATATATCCTAGACCTCTGATCAGCTCTGTTGATGAACTCTGGTTCATCAACTCTGAACCTAAATTTGCCCAGGCAAAAAGCTGTCTCACTTCAGGGCCATGTCTGTAGGTTTTTCCATCTCTGGGTGTCTAGTGAGTTGCCCCATGGATGCACATAGGTTTTTTTCAGTTCATATTGGTTTGTATATGACCTTTATTTTCCCTTGTTCATTAACTGAATGAGGTATTTTATTTCTATTGGGGTTTTATTTGTGTTAAATTTCAAGGTTATTATGTCTGCCACCAAGTCTGAAAGTTAAAGAGATTAAAAGGTTAGAATGTTGCATCAAGCAGAAGCACTCACACACACACACACACACACACACTCTCTCTCTCTCTCTCTCTCTCTAGGCTTTATTTCCACAGTGATGACACCAGATCTATTAATTATTGGCCTATCCAATTGTACAAGTTTATGTGCTTTTATCAGACTAAACTCTACAAGCACAAGCAAACAAGCAAACGAAAAAAACAACCATTTCAAACCAATTAGTCAAATGTTGAGAGCAATTTTGAATCTGCTGAGTGAGATAGTATCAATCTCCTACGGTATTTTCGATCTGAAACCTGACAGTGCAATGCCAGATTAACTTTATTGTCAGATCAGATGGAAAGTTACTTGATGTTGAAGCACAATGCCTAGCCAATATCAGTCTATACCATAAGTATGTGTAGGTCATTAAAATATAATGGAAGTGGAGCAAAGGAAGTTATGATTTGCTTATCCTTTTCAATTGAACACATCATAATAGATCGATAATATCAACCTTAATCAACCTAATGCTCTCTCTTGTACTTTTGTTTTGTGAAAATAAGTGGATAAGCAGTACAGTTGATGCTGCCTAAGAAGTATTGAGGAAATGCATCTAAAGGTCAGTTTTACAGCCCCAGATTGACCAACTCTTCCCTTTTTAGTGACAGTACTATCAATAAACCTTCTTTAAATACTGTTGACTATTTAACATTAGAGCAAAAATTGGTTGTGCGTTTCGGTTACATACAGACTGTGAAGGAGTCCATATGAAGAATTGAGAGTCTTTGTCAAGTACTATAGTTCGTTTCAGATGGGATTTTTCTTTTTTTAATTAATTTTACAGGGTTAAGAATTTCAAAGTCACTCAGGTCTTCAAACAATCATGGAAGTTAGTGTTCCTAATATTATCAATAGTCGGTGTCTTTAATGTCACTAATTACTGAATTTAAAACAGTAATTAATTTTAATATAATGTGAAGGATGAAGAATGCAGCAGCTGCTACTTTTCTTACAGCAGTACACAATATATTTTATATTGTATTCTTTCCTGAACTTTTTTTTTTTTTAAAAAGGAAAAATGAAAATCTATTAAAAATTCTGCTGAGAACATCAATGGGCTGGATTCCATGAGTGGCTACTGTTCCATTTCTTTTCCTTTCCTTTGACAATTCCATAACAAGTAGTGACTCTGAACTTCTGGAAATGACTCTGCTACAGTTATATCTTGTTAGTACTGTGGAAGGATAAAAAGGGATTGTTAGTTATTTGAATCAGCACATTAAACATGAATTTATTCTGGAGTCTGTACCCCTTTGCAGTGAAACAATGAAAACGGGTTTTACTGAAACTACCAACAAAATTTCTGGGTTGCTTAACTGTGTATTTACTACCCTAATATAAAGCATCTACAGTGGTATTTCCCATCTGTCCAAGTGTTTTGGATATAGAGAGAAAGTGAATCCAATATTTATTTCCAAGACGAAATCGATTTTAACTAGAACCAATGCATTTTATATTCCTGTGCAACTCAAGACTAGCTTAGTATTCATGATGCTTTTTTTCATACAGCACTTGTGGTGTGTTTCATTTGCAAGTGGCATGCACAGGAATAAAGGCCCAGAGGAATATAACCCTTGTACCTCACACAAAAAGTAAATTAGGTTTTCTGAGCATTCTGTCTCTTCATCATCTAGAAAACCTGCTGCATTTTCTGATGAATTGGTAGCTTGTTTAAAAGGCAGCAGCAGTTTGCATATAATCAGCAAACATCTGCAGGAACTCAAAAGGAAAAGGTAAAACATTAGCACTAGACAAAATCATCGGAGAAGATCAGGTACAGCAGGTGCAAATAGTATTAATAACTGAAAAGCACGTGAGCCAGCCCTTAAGAGGCTCAGAAGTGTCCAGGAAAAATAGGAGCTGTTGCCTGTCCTGCCAAAGAAACAGTTAAAGGAGCTGCAAGAATTCTGCAGGAAAAAATCAAATGACACTTCTTAAATCAAATTATATTCTTAATTCAGCTTGATAGAAAATATTTGGTTTGTCTAATTTCTAATATAATGTATTTCTTCACTACTGAGTGTAAATGCAATTTTGTCTGGTATGCACTTGGTGAACAAAGGTGAATATTGCAACTGTCCTTGATGATCTTTCGAGGTCCCTCCCAACTCCTAACATTCTGTGATTCTGTGTTTGCCTCATAATGGTAACATGTCCCTCAGATCAGAATATGGCTCTGTGCTTTTGCAGTAGAAAGATAAATGTTTACACACACACTTACAAAACGTAATATGCATTTTACTCATTTGTTAAATTACACAAACCCCCAGATATCCAGCTCCTGCTAGCTTTTACATTCCCCACATAGCAGACAGTATCTTGTCTTCATCTTTTAAAGTTGGTGAGACTCTGAATCTGTTTTGGAAAGCCTTTATGTTTGCTGTTTTGGTTTGCTGTTTTGGGGGTTTGTTTTCATTTTTGTGCCTTTGGAAGTTGGTTTTTTTTTTTTTTGTGTGTGTGTGTTTTGTTTGTTTGGTTTGGTTTGGTTTTTACAAGGATTCTTAGTGAAGTTAAGTGACTTTCCCTAATACATAAGAGTTGGTGGAGGAAAGAAGGAATTTAGAGAAGCTTTTCTGGCTCCCAGCTTCATTTTATTAGCCAGCAGATCAAGCCAGTTCTCACTCAGCATGATTCAAAGTGCTTTCTTGGGAGAACACCACTGATCCAAAGAGGAAAATGTGTCATTTGGGTGCATGCTGTGTATAGACATCAGGTCCATCACACAGTTTCTAAAAGAGACTGAGAGTCACAGCAACCTTTAAGTCACCAGGTAAAATTCACAGTGGAGGCCACCATGTCCACACTGATATTTTTTTCCCTCTTTCCATTCCTTCTACTTGGTTGGCAAACATGTTCTGTATGCATATATATCACAACATACTACCAATCACTGAGCACCCAAAGCAAATTACTGAAAAAATCTCTCTGTCAACTTAGTGGCAAATCTAAACACTACAAACTTTACTGGGATGGATATAACAGAGAAATGAAAATGCTGAATAAGCATAAGCTAAAGGAAAAGAATTAATTGAAACCCTAAGCGAGAGATGATGTCAGTTTACCTTCTCTTCTACTACCCTTATTTTTAACTTTGTCTTAACTCCATCTCACATAATTTTTCCCATTTTATTAATGTTCTGATGACTGTTCCTTCTACAAGATCAGTTTTCTGTATCCATAGCCATTCTTCTCATATGCATCAAGATGTCACCTTTATTCTTCTTACTAATTATCCTTCTCTGTTCTGACTTTAATTTTTAAACAGCAAAAGATCATGGAAGCTTTGAAAATCTTACTTCTCAATAGTTCGTATTTAACCCATGTAAACCTGCTTTTGTCTTGCAAATATCAGTCCTTCTACTGTCTCAACGGGTTGATCTTCCTTTAGGTTTTATGAGTATTGAGTATTGAAATTATGAGTTTCATGAATTAGAGTGTTGCAAATGTTCAGCAATATTTTTTCAAGTACAAAAGAAAGTTCAGATGACTGAAGGGTGTTAACAAAGAAGGGAAAGCCTAGAACTTCAGGAATATTTAAGTCATTCCTCTAATCCAAGAGTGAGATTTACATTAGAACCTGAAAAGCAAATTCCACATTTCCCTTTTCTGGAAAACAAAGTTTTAGAAACTTTTAATTCCCCACTAAAATAAAAAATTGAGCCACCTAATTGTTTTCTGAGAGGAGGAGTTTGCTATTGCAAATTTTATATTGGGCACTGGCTTATGAGTTCCAGATTCCTTATCAAAGGATTTTCATTCCATACCACTTTGAATCAAGCAGAGCAGTAGCTCAAATGCTGTCACAGACCACTGTGTTAATTGGTCAGCAACAGCTTTTGGTTCAGTATTCCGGTCTAGGTCTATGGAAATAGTTTCACTGGCTCTACTAAACAATTGGTTCATTGTATATAATGTTTTTAGACCAGTGAAACAAATCCTGCCTGCCTTTCTCTTTAGTTTCAGTGGGAGTTAATAAGCAAAGTAACAGAGCTCAGAAAAAAGCACACTATTCCACTTGGGCTAAAGGGAGAATTTTAGGTAGGTGGAATGTAATTAAGAGACTGGAATCCAGCCAGGATTGGGGCAGGATGAGTTGTGGATCTGTCAAGCAGCTATGAAACATCTCAAAGTTGTCCCCAAAGTAGAAGGAAAAAGGAATGTTTTGTCACCTACATAGTATTAGGCTAAGAATGCTGCTCCCTTTCTCTGATTTCAATATAAGGAGGTAAAGGGGTGAAGCGAGAAAGACAGAGCTGCTTTGCAGAACACTCCAAGAAAGGCAAAGTGCCAAAGTGGGGGGAAATTTCAGTGAGTTTCATAGCATGTATTTTATTTATTGTCTCATCCTGTAAGTGGTTGGTAAATATGACCAGGGTGTCTAATGTTCACAAATGCAATAAGAGATGTTGAAGTATGAAGAGTGTGAGCTAGCTTTCAGTCAGGGTTCTGTGTAACAGTCCTTTGTAGGGACGGCACAGGGAGAGGATATTAAGATGCAGAAACCTCATCAAAATCCAGTTTGCTGAAGCATAGGAACTGGCTAAACAGAACTCTGTGACCGGTTATCATTAAATTATGAGAAGTCCTTTATTGCATCTCCCCACTTGCCTGTAGTTTAGAAATCCTGTTTAGTGAAACTGGTGTTTTCAGGACCTGGTCAGAGCTGTGGCTCAAGAAGTTGAGACTTTTTGTGATGATACTCAGTTGCATGGAATAAGGAGAGATTATTGATCCTTCCAGGCAGTCTCCAAATTGAAATAACAATAATTAGAAGTAATTTTCTTGGTTTCTTTCTCCCCCTTACTGGTTCAGTCTTCCTAGGCAATAGTATTCCGCAGAGATTAAAGTGACAGTCTGTAGTTAGGAAGAAACACGTCAGAAGTAGCTGCTGATTGCTGGATTGGCTGTGTTGGACTATAGGAAGAGCAGCAAAAACACATCTCAGAAAGTGGAAAACTTTAATTTTTCAGCAAATTTCTCCCTGCCCTGTCTTGCCTTCAGAGAAGTAGTATTCTCAAAGTCTGTTCTCATCTATGTTTTGAAACAAAATGGTATTTTAAATTGTTCAGTATTTTTTTCCATTCCTTATTAATTTTAAAATGTTTTCTTTAAGTTAAAATTACTTCAGAGACTCTTAAGAAGAGAGGTACTCATTTATTTGGGGTTTTCTTTCTCAATCATATATTTTTTCAATAAAATATGAAGTGCAGTTCAGACACATGTACAGTACAACTAAACTATATTTCCTTCATCGGATTATCAAGAATGTGGACAAAACTAAAACCTAAGTTCAAAATTCAGACATGTGTGTAACAGAGATATTCTTTAGTTTAAAAAAAAAATGAAAAAAACTTGTTAATTCTTTAAGAAATTATAATTAACTTTGATAATAAATGTTCCTGCTAAATAGCTACACAGGGAAGCATCTTCTGAAAATGGAATATAAAATAAATCTAAGGCAATTACAAAGAAGTTTTTGATTTGCAAAATTTAGTATAATTATGCAATTTTCTTTTGTGTGCAAGCAGGCTTGGCATTGAACTCCCACAACATGATGAGTCATATGGAGCTGGATATTTCCTGGTGAATAGCAAGAAGCAAGAAAAAAAATTCACTTGAATACCACAACCCGTGAGTACAGTACATTAATCTAATTTTACAGTAGAATCAATGGCAAAAGGTTCATTCTGGTGATGGAAGATGCTGTACCAAAGGTGTTATCTGGAACGCACGAAGGCCTGACAGGACGTCTGTGACAGGCAATGTTAAAATGCTCCTTTCCTGAGATGTGAAAATGCTTTCAATCACCACCTTCAGATGAGTTCACTCCTTTAAAGATTTTATTTCTTTGCCAGAATGTTTGCAATGAAGTAGCTGTAAGAGTGTGTTTGACTTTATTATGCACTGTGAAAGGTGAACATATTGTAGACATTTAACAGGTTCCTTGTATCAGCCTTGTTAAAAAGGGAGACCTTAGTAAATGCAAATGTTGCCTGACTGAATAAATAACATTACATATGTAGATATCAAANCTCCTGCAACAGAAATTTGCTGATCTTACTGTTATTAGGCCACCAAATAATTTGGACTGTGCCATCTTTGGTTTAGAGTCAAGCAAATAGTATTAAATTGTTTACAAATAAACCACTAATTTATTTTTTATTATTATTTTAATAGTCCTGTAATGACTTTATTACTGAAAGGTAATTTATCACATTCCAAGAATTCAGTGTTCCCCAGAACCAAGAATTCAGTTGAGGAAATTACATACATTGGATTAAGTGGCATCTTTTGCCACTTCTTTTTTTTTTCTTTTTTTTTTCCTGTATAAGCTGTTATTAGAATTAAATGCCTTTGAAAATTACAACAGATGTCAGTGGTGCTCAGTGCTAGGATGAGAGCTTATGGGTACAAATTATGATACAGGAAATCAAGGTTAAACATAAGAAAGAACTTTTTTGCAGTTAAGGTGGTCAAGTAGGTTTGTCCACACAACTTGCGCAATGTGCATTCTTGCAGATGATGAAAATGAGACTGGACCAAGATGCCTTAGCAACTTGTTCTAGTTTAACCTGCTTTGGGCATGAGGGTTGGAGTAGCTGAGCTCAGGAGGTCCCTTCAAAAACCAGTGGCCATGTGATAAATATAAATCAGTAAAATGGATTATTCACTGTATTCAGAGAAGGGAATGCCTAATTAATGCATTCTTTTCAAAATACCCCTGGACTAACACAGTTTTTAGAATAGGACTCTATTTTGGAACTTGGGTTTGTTGGGCTGTTTTCTAATGGGTTCTTACTCAGGCAAGAACATGTGCCATCTCTCATCATTAACATATATATGTCATGCTCAGAGGACCAAACCAAGTGCTTTTTACAAGACATATGCTATATGACTTGAGACACATTAAGAATAATTAAGTATATTAAACAATAATTTGATTTATTTCATATTTGTCTTATATGAGGATATAAAAACTGATTCATGTCGAATTCATTTCCCAGGCAATATCTTTTCATGGCACAGATGTTTAGCAAGGAGACACAATGTTGTCTCTATGTAGTTCTCATAGAGTGTCAGAGAAAAACCTGACTAGTCTGTAATCAAACAAACAGCAACATAAAAGAGGACAAATGCATTTGATTGCTTCGAAACTAAAATTCAAAAAAGGTCTCAATATACTGACATGTTGGTCAGAATTTGCCTGGACAAATATTGTGAGGACAGCTAAAAATAGACTGTTCAATAGGAGAGCAAAAAAGTAAAACCAAACTCTGTTGCTTGAAGTTTTATCCAGTGATGAAGTGACTTTTATCATACACAAAAACCTGAATAAATTTTGCTAATTATTCTCTTACTTCTCAATATACAAGTATGACTACTTGAATAGATGAAGGCTGGGCAAAATCAACAAAAATTATCATTTCTTCTTTGTTAATCTCCTCTGAAATCTGTGTTTTCTGGCCAAAAATGACACGGTGCTCTACTGTGATTGACACTGTCAAAGAACTGGACATGCTGATGGTGAGCAATAGTAAGCAAGCATTCTTCTGTTAAGTTGTGATGTTTCTTGGGGGCTTTTTTAGTATAAAACTTCAGGGCTTATGTTTTTGAAAAGCTCACGATGATGCTCAACCCCCAGTTATAAGGCTTGAAAAAGTACCACAAGGTTTTTGGTAGAAGTGTGCATGAAGAGGTATGGTCAACCAGTGAAGGGCAGTATCCGATGCTTCTGTTTAATGCTATTTTTTATTTTGTTTCATTCTAAAATAGGTACAGATTTATTTAGATTTTACAGATACTGAAGGATTCTAATAACTGAACATGGAAATATAAAGTCGAATATTAAAAAAGTACAAAGTTGCTGTTTATAATCACTCACAAAAGGTAATCTTCCACTTCTGTGTTAAAGAAAATTCTGGTTTAGATGGCTGACATGTTATCATGTTATCAGTAATTCATTCATATAAAACATCACTTGTAAAAGACCACTTCACACATCTTGTGTGAAGTATCTATTATTGTTGATTTTTAAAAAGGAGATGAACACTCAAAGGTAGAGGTGAGAACAAGGATAAAATTTCGTTTTGGTAAGTACAGCTGTTAAGGAGAAAAAAAGCATTAAAAGTTTTAGAATTGTTATCTTAGAATACCATTATTTTAGAAATACTTAAGAAAATTAATTAGAAGTGAGGTTTAGAATCAAACAGGTTTAGAAAAGTTTTTGGTTTTTGCATCAGAACCAATGTTCTGAAATCAGCTTGTGGTATACTGAATGAAATTGCAGGTCTATTAAAAAAAAAACATGTTGTTTTACAGATAACAATGACTGTGTCTGGACATCAGGACTCTTTGCTGATCTGGAGTCCAGAAACTGAAAGAAGAGCAGATCTGAGCTAGTTCTGTATTCCTAGTCCTGGATCTGCCTAGTGACCAGATGGGCTCTGACTCCCAGCACAACATGAACTGTAGCAATGACTGGAAGTCACCATTCAGGTGGGAATTTTCAGACTGGAATTATTCATATTTGACATTAACACTTCTTCACCAGCCCCTCAGTGCTTAAAAAAACCCCGTTGCATTCTGGTATGAACATGTATTCTTCTAATGGCCAGTTCTGAATAAATTGCACTCATAAAAATGTTTATTTGGGGGCAAACTTTGCAACATCTCTTTAATTTCAGTTCCAAAGAGTCAGCCTTAAATCTTCCACAGTGGTCAGAACACTGAGGCACTGCATAATTCACGGGCCTCCTTTTGATAGACAGCACAGCTTATTACATTTTTTTTTCTTTTTTTTTTTTTTATGTTCTTTCAGAATATGCTCTGTCTTTGAAAGCAGAACTGGGAGTTGTTTTTTCTGGTGATAACTTCAATAGATTGTGTTGGATTTTTTTTTTTAAGATTTGTTTACCAACAGGATTTTTTTTGTTGTTTTCTAATTAATAAAATTGTTGTTCAATATCCATCCATCACCTATTTCTGTTAGGATGAAAGTGCAATAAATGTCCCTTTATTCATTTATTTGTATGCTGTGACTTAAACCCCCCCATTTATAGATCATGGCCAGGTTATGCAGGGCTCTCTGCAGACCTGTAACAAAGAAACAAGTTTTTACTCCAGAGAATTTACAATATACATGAAAGAGAAGATGAAATAACAGGGCAAGACAGACAATCAGGGCTGGGGAAGAGAAGGAAGATAAAATAAAAAGTGAACTGAGCTGAGTAGGAAAGCAAAAGTCACTGATGACTCCTGGTAAAACAGGAAACATAAATATTAGAATATGATATCTGATAAAAAACATTCTTAGGTGCATAGTTGTTAGGAAAAAAAATCATAATTAGTGATATCTACTTCAATTATTTCTAATGAATTAATTATTTTCATGGTTTTCTTAATATTTTGGGGAAAGAGGCTCATTGCCTCTATCGACTTTTTAGGCTGTTTTCTGTTTCTTTGAAAATTTTGAGAGTCTTTTTCCTTAGGGTCTTTGGCATATCTGATATGCTGCTCAGTTTCATCAGTAGTGTCCTCCGTGGACAGTTATTAATTAGTTATTTTCTGCAATAAATAATTAAATTTGAGAACTGATCTTTCATGCTGTAATTCCAGAGATGCTTAGAAGACAGTTGTATTATTTTTTTATTATATGTAGAATATGCTCTAGGCCAGTATTCTATGTAGTTGTTAATTCCATATGGTTATATTCTGGATTTTCTTGTATTTTCTGATCTGTCTTATTCTCTGAATAATCAAGATTCAAACCATTTTCCTCTTTTAAGAAGGACAAATCTTGATCAAGGCTGGTTTCCAGCTTTAAGAAAGGTTCCATTTTCCTGTTGTCTCACATTCTGCTCTGGAACATTTTAAAATGTGAATTCTTTCTTATTCTCTAGCTTTCCTATGTTCATATTTATATCTGTAGTCACATGCACTCCACATATAGATTTATGAAAGCTTTGCAACTTTAGAGAAAAATATGTCAAAATGAATGCAAAAAAATTAATTCCTATTTCAAGATTGTAATGGTTTTTGTTCTTTGGCAATTTGTCATTTTAGACTATTATGGAACTAGTAAAAGTTTGCATTGTAATGTTCTCAAATTCCCTCAACACCTGTTTTAAGGGCATGTAGTTCTGGTGATGAATGTCCTATGCTTTAAGTAGTGATTTGTCATTAATCACATTAAGAAATAGACCTAATGAACCATAAATGAAAAGTAAGACTGTGTTACTAGCTCTCTTTTTAGTAATGATTAAATAGTTTATTAATATCACTGCACTTGAAATAAAGGAACATCTGGATGTTATTGCCACAATAGGTCCTTCTTCAAAGCACTGCTCCCATCACAGTGACAACTCAGTCTTTGTTCTGGACCAGGCAGCAGTGGCACAATTCACCAGAGTCTGCGCCATTACTTGTATGAACTTTCTCCGAAGACCGTGGTCCTGCTCCACGCTGTGCTAATCGCTGTCGGAGAACAGGCAAATTACTGAAGTCTGATCCTGATTTATACTCCCTGTGACTAGAATTAGAAAACTGTTAGGCATTATAGCCTGAAGACTCTGGGAATGGCAGCCCAACTGGAGATATTTCCTTCAACAATTATGTTGAAATTGTTACCAGAAGCTGTATTATATTAAAAGGTAAGTTACTGTTACTAGCGAGAGATCTAATTAGCATAATTTGTTCTATAAAAGATATATATCCCACCATTAAAGTTTTAAAGGAAAAAAAATCTTCTATCTATCTCTAAGCTTAACTTTGTCTGTAACAGGTCAGGGAGTCACCATGGAAAATCCCACCGCGGCATACGGAGTAGCAGGGATTCTGCGGGCGCTTCTTGAGCGCATCCTTTGTGAGTCAGGTACTGCTCTGCTACGCTAGGGAGGTGCACAAGGGGCCTGGGAATTGCTAACGAGGGCTGAGCAAGTGCAAGACTTGAATGGTCTTTGTGTTTCGAGCCATGCTCTAACTTATGCTTCCTTTCCCTGACCTTAGGCTTTATAGATGGGATTGTGTGGCAGGGGAGAGCAAGGAAAGACTCCAGTGCCTTCCCTCCTACTTCAGTGTTCAGAAGAAAGATTTGAGTTTTTCACAGTGAACTATAGAATTGAGCAAATCATACAGTGATAAAATCTGAGTTTAGAAATCCTTTTTTATCTGTTTATGTTAGGTATGCTATAAAAAGCATATCACCATGGCATCCCAGCTCTTTCCAATTAAAGAAAACTATTTCTACCATTTACTTAGCAACTTTGACAATAGCCTCCAGCAGCAGTAAAACAACTTGACTGCCTGGCATTTTACAAGATAAATTCTTCACTACTGTCTGGGTTGGTTTTTTGGGTTTTTTTTTTATCTTGCACTGTTGCTTGCAAAGACTTAAAAAGTTACTGCTTCTTCAACCACTGAGACTGGTATTGTTACACTCACTTGAGCTATGGATCACTGGGTACACTTTGTACCTTTACATGCCAGTTTGAGAAAAATCAATTTTAGTCTTGAAGAGATGAAACTACTGTTGCAGAAGATGAGTGCACATTTCCAGGTGCTGCAGGGCACCAACATCTTGATGGGTATTCGACAAAACATGACATAGATATGGTGCAAAATTGCTTACTCTTATGCTAAGAGATCTGAAAGAAATTGCAGAGTAAATCAGGATACTGTGAAGAGGCAAAAGTCACACCAGCTTCAATAAACACTTCTACATTTTTCACAATACTAGCATTAAAAACATAATTTATGTTACTAACTACAAGTTATTGTATGCCAATAATTGTGGGTACAATAGAAACATCAGATATTTAATATAGAGATTAAAAATAGCATATACCTGATACTGGGGAAAGAAAAAAAATGTTCATAATAATGGGTGGAAATATTTGGAATAGTTCTGTCCAGGTAGACCTTGGCTCTCACCTAACTTGGAGATAAATTCAAAACAGTAATGTCTCTCTGCCTTTTTCTTCATTTATATGTTAAATCTCTCCACTGTTTGCCTACATCTACAAAGCTTAAGAAACGGATCATTTACTTTCTTTTCCCTGCTCTATTTCTACTCCAATAGAAAAATTCATGGGTTTAATTTTCTTTTTGTTATTTAAAAATGGGTGTTCTCTTTCCTGTTATAAGGGACTCGCATTGTGGGCTATTAACTGTGCTTTCAGTGAGCACAGACCAGAAATGCTGAGTCTGGTAAGACAGTCTGCTGAACCCATGTAAACATTCTCTGCCAGATCATATTTATTAACATTTTTGAGAGTAACTTTGTCTCAGAAGAGGTTATGCTCGATCAAGTATCATCTGTTTGTGAAAATCTAACTTAATGCTGGGTCAGGTGTTGTCTGTTCTCCTGCAGCTGATATAAGTCAGCTTTGTTCTGGTATAAAGTATAAACCAGTTTATTTATATATTTCATTGTGCATTCATGCTAGCGATGCAGAAATACTCTTCGTACCAGCTTGGAGCAGTTGCTGCTCCTCCAGCTCTTCTTCCTCTTCACGTCAATATTCCCTGCAGAAGGTAGTCCTTTTTTTTATCTGGTGGATTTTTCTTATTTGTATGCTTTTTACCTAAATGATCCAAGTTAACAAATAGAGCATGCCTAGTAGAATTTTGCTAATCAAGTTGATTGGAAATGAAACAGGTTATGAATTGCTTATACAAGCAGATCTCCAGGGAGATTAGAGGATGCAGTAACCTCTGACTATGGCAGCAGACTGAAGGTGGTAATTATTTCACCGGTGTTGCTGTAGCTGGAAAAGGATGTATGAAAACAGCTTAAATGATAAAAAGGGCATGGATTCTATATAAACACAGAGTGAAGCGCTCGCTCCATTTCCCAGTGGAAGCACTAAATATTCAGCCAACTCAAGAGCAAAACCAAGAGAGGAACAAAAAGGGAGATTCTGTAAGAAGACTTATCCAAGGTCTTGCTCCATTTTTTTTTCTGTAGTTTGGTTTTGCAGGAAGTAGCTGTTGAACTGGCAGACGTTGTTTGGAAATGGACTCTGCGTCCTTATAACAAATACAGATTTGTGCAGAGATAGTCAAAACTTGCCTACTCATAACAGATTTACATGTGCTCTATTTTGAAACAAAAAGACTGGTGAGAAATCACTTCCAAGTATCAATTTTGTAGAAGTAGCTGGAAAACGCAGTTATACAACAAAGCTGATTTAAGAAATTCCAAATACAGAAGTAGCTCAAGTTGATCATAAACCTGATCTTCACTGAAATATGAAAAAACAAACAATGAGGCTTGAGGTGCTTCATTAAGAAGAGTCAGATTTTTTCCTTTTGTTTCCTTTAAAAACCACAGCTGGTGACAGTGACAATGATTTTGTGACAAATGATTTTGACATTTATATATTTTACTTAATGCTACTTGTTTATTGTAATGATTTATGAGTAAAAAAGCCTACCTGTGTTTAATCTATGATATCATTCAATAATGTTCTCCTTTTTTATTTGGGATTTCAGTAGCACATTTATATTTTGTTTTCTTTTATTCTTACTGGGAAAATTCTCAGTGGCAACACCTTCATTTTTCCTCCTTTTTGGAGAATACGTTTGAGCACAAAAAAATACCCTAATTACAGATCATGTATATCACAAGTGATTGTATTTGCAGTGCATCAGAAACCATCTAACTGTACTTTCAGCTTATTATTCCAGTCCCTTATCCTCATCTGGCCTTATTCATGATGGCAGATTCCTGTGTTTGCTTTGAGTCTGAGTGAACTTGGTAGAAAGGTGCATGGATACAGTGCACAGCCAGTAAGTGTTAAAACAGACCTTTAATTCCAGTGCTGAAGTTGGGATCTGGATTGCAGGATCCCCCAGATGCAGTAAAAGGGGTAGACAGATTCAGAATGTGTTTCAGCCAGAGAGAACTAACTAATCTTCTGCAGATGTCTTTGCAGGAGACCTGGGGGCATCACACGCCTAAACACCCCATTTCTCATGAGCTACAAGTGCAGTGTTACACACAAACCAATCAGCAAGCCAGGGACCACTGTGCTTCGTATCCTTTCACTGCCCCATGGCACTTCATAGGGGTTTCAGGGTTCAAAAATATTGTCATGATACCCAGTTTTGGTTCAAATTAGCTTTCACTGGGGGCTAGGGTTCTGTAGACAGCATGTACTCCATGTATTTATTTTCAAAGAAAAGAACGCTGCAGAAGAATCAATTTATCTTGGAGGGGGGTGCTGTTGTTCCATTTTTATTAAAAGAAGTATATCAGGAGCCTGGTTGATAGATTACAACAGCAGAAAGGTAAAAGGAATTTAAGACAATGTAAGACCAAATCCATTTGAGGAAATCACTATCATGAGGTGGATTGATGGGATATGTTTCCAAAAAAACACAGTGCAAGAATGATGGGTGTAAGCTTTGCTAACATTGTCTAGCATTTGCTAACATTTGCTAACTTATTAGTGGATCATTTTAATGTTGTGTTCCTGCACAACAGGAAGTATTTTAAGTGTTTCTCTTAGAATTTGAGCTCTCTTTTTTTTTCCATTTTATTTTACTTAATAAAGAAATCAGCTGTATTTAAAGGGAAAAATTCCTCCATCCCCCATTAGAAATTAATCACCCTGTTCAAAAACTGAGTGGAACAATTTAAACATTTCCTGGAAATACTCAGTGTATTTCTGTGTGATTAACTGTCAAACTATAAAATTTATTTGTTGAAATTATGGCAAGTAGAAACCCACTTGAGTGAGCCCTAGCATGTAATTCCAGACTGTTACCATGCTGTTCAAGAGTTGTTCTTTGTATATATTGGCTTTTTTGACCATATAACCATATGCTTAAAAATTAATTTGCAGGAGCTGAATCAGTTGATAAGACTGAGTTATATTCATATTATTTCCATCATTCCACTTAAAGCAAAACTCAGTATGAATTTTTGAGATTTCCTAGTTAGCCATCACCTTGAATGAAGTGTGCTGGAGGAAGAATGCTTCCACCATAGCTTATTTTTCATTGCTTTCTATTTATTTCTTATTTTCAGAAGAATAATGCCTAGAGTAGCACTACTGATCATTAGCTTGCTTAGGATTTAGCTGTTTCTACCAACTGGCAGAATTTTCATGGTGGGAGGAGGAAAATGTACTTTTTCCCTTGTTTTGCCGTGTTGAAACTCAACAGATGCATCACATAACATTTTCCTTTTTGCTGTTTCTATATTACACTTACTATTCAAAACTAAAAATATCTGTGTTTTCAATTATAGGTGATGTCAAAATTAGTTAATTTATGGAAAATATTCTTGAATTAGTACCTCTAAAGCAATCCCACCCCTGTTCCCTTCCATACATAGGAAAAGTAAAACAACAGGATTTTTCTGACTTCAGATTTACTGTCTTCCATTAAAAGCAGGGGTTTTTTTTTCCCTCTGATTATCCCCTGTATTACTTCATTTTAGGACATCTTTGAAGAAGCTAATCTAGGCAACTAACAAGTATAAGGAACTGAGAACTCATAAATTAATTAGAAAACCTGCTCCCTTGACTTGGCTTACTCCAATGATGTTCTACAGTGATTTTAGTAGAGCACAGGTTGGTTTTTTGGTTGCTTTTTTTTAAATATCATCAGCTTCTTTTGACTTCTAATGACTATTCAGAAGCATCTATAACTTTTGCTCTTAATGACCAACTGTGCAGACTGTAGTTGTAAGGATAGCTATTTCTCTTGTTAAATCCTGGGGTAAAAGCAATTATTAATTTGAATGGTAGGTATTTATTTTAAATATTGACTGAAAAGGCAGTAGACCATGAAAGGTTAGAAGTCCAAAAATGTGAGTTCAATTTATTTTATTTCAGTTTAGTACCATGCATTAGACCTGATAATTCTCCTGTTCTATAAACAGAAAAATGTCAGGCGCTGAATCAGAACCAAACCTAACCTGTTGTTACACCTCTACAAGGAGTATATTAACTTGTCAGAAATTCATTAAAATGATCATCTGTGAGTTTTTAAAATGAAATTATTTTGACACATAGACACAAGAAGCAGCAGAAGGAAACAAGAAATATCCTACTTAATTACTTGAACTTAAAAACCTTAGTTGAAATATCTAAAGAAAAAAAAAGTTTATTTTTGCTTTGGTACTTCTGACACTTCTCACAGATATAACTTCTTTTCCTGTGGTACTACAAAAGATCTTTTGGGGACATGAAATATGTAAGAAAAACAATGCTCTTAGCTTAAACATCTTCATTAATATGGATATTCTATGATTTAGCTGGGGCTAGCTTCAAAACATGATGTTTTGGAAGACAAAGTACAACCAGAATTGAGAATGAATGTGAGAAATTATTATTTGGGGATGAATACTTCACTGACAATTCCAGTTTAATCCTTATTCATATTGAGTTTCCTTTTAGAAAGCTTAGGCCATCAGTCTATTATCAAACAACAAAACTGACTATTACTCATTTGAGTTGTTTGTGGGTTTTTTATTAAACCTGAAAGAAGTATAGTGAACTAATGTATTTGTAAAGTAAGCCTGCAAAACCACAGCAGATTGATAGTCATGCTTAATTTGGTAGGAAAAAGAGCTTTAGTGCAGTTTGCATTTTCTGATTCTTTCCCTAACAAACCTCAGGTCTCATTTGTGTCACTTTTCTTTTGTCGCTCTCTGGTTTCTGTTGCTCCATTAGTGTATGCTGTATTCTTTGTTCATTTCTAGGTAGAATTAAGGTTTTGTGAAAGCAATGGTGGTTAGTGGCTTGAGATTCAGGATGGGCTGAGGTGCCTGTGTTAGCCATCTTCTCTCTATAGACCCCTATATTACACTTGCAATGATTTTATTTTCGTGGCAAAATCTTTGAAATCTGAAGGGAAACTCTAGTGTGCTCATGACCATGGATCCCACGTCTGACAGTGGGAGCATGCCGTCAGCAGGGTGGGGAGGCAAGCAGAGAGCAGTGGCATGGAGCTGAATAGATAAGGGATTTACCCTGAAACTAGGGGTGCAAGAGGACCAAAACTCTTTCAGCTTATTATACCAAGTAACTCAGGTTATTTCAAATTCAGTGCAGAAAGTGAAGCCCAAGCTTGTATAGATAATGAGGATCTGGAAAAACAAAAGCAGGACAGAACCAAATTTTCCTTGTGCCAATGTCAAGCCACAACACAATTACCTGGGATGTCACAATAGTAACAGACTTCAGCTGGTTCAGATTTTGCAGGTGAGTGGATGGTTATTAAGCATTTCTCCATTGTCTTCGGGCTTCACTCTGCTGATGACTGGTTGGGGTTTGCAGCCATGCTAATCTCTAGTCTGTATCAGTGACAACTTCCTTATCTCCATTTTATATATGCATTCTCCCCTTTCTGCTCTCTAAAATGCTGGTGCTATTTATTTATTTTGTAGTAAAAAGGCTTTGGGAAGAAAACCCAGGACCAACAGAAGTAATAGTTACTAATTAAAGTAATCACACATTAATAAATTGCTTTTCTAGAGTTTTAAAATCTCTGTTTATTGTAAAGTTAAAATGAATTCTCTTCCCAGTGACATGTAAATGTGGACAGTTCATTATTCGCAAAAACAGTAGTAAAACCTGTATCCTCTGTCTCATTATGTTATTTTGGTATAGAACCCTAGCAATCAGTGCTGCTTGGGGCTGAAAGAGATGCCCAGTATTATGATTAAGGATATGTTTATGCATATAATTTGAGAGAAAACCCCAGAGAACAGGACACTGCAAGATTCTGCATCCAGGCAGTTGATCTTCTGAGTGGGTTGATAGGTTATAAGAAAGACATTGCTGACCTCCTTCCTTTTTTACAAGCAATACCTTAAGGAATAAAAAATATACAATAACAGCAGAACTCCAGCTGAAAGGTTTGGTCTGAGTATGCTTCTCAATCACAGCAGAAGCACCACTTAGGCAGATTTGGTGTTACATTTTTCCTTCTGGTAGTTCTATGATTTGGGTTTTGCTTGAGTTTTCATTGTGAAGTATGCTACTGCTCCAATAACGTGAAATGATGAATGGCCTATCTAGGAATGTGTATGTCAATCAAACGGGTTTTTAATAGCTCCGTTGCAGTTCCCCAGTTGAAAGATTTTCAAAGGTCTGTTAAGACAAAAGGTATTTTTCATTACAGAAATTCTTTAGCAGTTCTGAGCACAGAGTACAGAATGGGCCCAGGAACTACACAGAGGATTATTGACACTCTGCTCCCATTCCCTCACTCCTTATCAGGAGAGATGCAGTGCAAAAAAGTGATGTTTGGGGTACTTTTCCTGTGCCTCCCACAAACTCACTAGCCAAGGTAAACTCTGTTGCAAAATAGGGACTGGAGAGACCCCCAGTATCAAGCTATTTGTATTCAGGAGTCATATTCCCAAAAATATGAACCAAAACATTTTTAAAATATTTGTGTTTCCTTTCTGTGTGTTTGTGTACCCAACAGTAGGAAATTCTGGGTTCCTTTGTTATACCACCTGAAGCCTTTTCAATTCTTTTTCTTTGGAAAATCTGCACTGAAGATATGCGTCAGGGTACCACAGGATTTATTTAGACGGAATGTTTACTGCACACTTGAAAAATCCAGAAAAACACAGTCTTAATTTTGTTTTTTCTTCCTCACCTGAAAGTGCCAATGGACTTGTTCTTCTGTAACTATATAAATACTGTCACTGCCACAGAGTTAGTGGGTGGGGATTCTTGAGCACACAGCTTAGTTCAAATTAGTGTACTAAATATTCATTTGCAAAATTAATTTCTTTGCTGTGTATTGGGGGAAATTTTGTCTGTTCTGGCTTCATAAATGCAAATAGTCCTTGACTGTCGACAGAAGTAATGTGGTTATGGCATACTCCTCCCTTCTGTTAGTGGTATCTCTTTCACCTGGAAGTTAGTCACAGATTCTATTGAGAGCAATGACTTCTTCCAGGTATTGCATTACTATAATGCTCATATTGCCAGTCAGAGTTTTAGCCTTTGAGAAGGTGGATGCAGCCTTCTGGGATCAGGTAGACCTGATGAACAGAGAATAGTTGATGAAAGTGAAAAAATCCCACACAAACCTCCTGGACATCTCTGGAAATATTGCTGCTGAAAAGCTTCAATTTCTTAATAGTCAGACTGATTGCATGGAGTTACCAGCTGTTAGAAGCTGAACTTGATTCCTCCTTTAATCACTTGGAACATATAATACATGTCTAAAATTAAAGGTCACCCCCTCGCCCAGGGCCCTACAAATGTGCTTTGATGTTAAAAGGTTTACAATTAAAATGTGCTAGGATTGGAAAATGCCATCCAGGTCTATAGGGTTAAATAGGGCAGTACTGCTCGTGGATGAATGAATCCTTTCCATTCTCATTGGGGCCAGCACAAGCCAGCTGCTCCCTAAAGGAGAGGAGCAGGTCACAGCAGTCAGGACCTCATCCAGCAGTGCCCAAACAAGGTGGGCACTCCGTAGGGCCAAGCTGGGCATGTCAGGGACAGGATCACATCCAGTGATACTGACCAAGGTCAGATATAGAATCATAGAATGGCTAGAGTTGGAAGCGACTCCCAGAGGTCATCTAGTCCAACCCCCCTGCAAGAAGCAGGGACACCCCAAACTAGATCAGGTTGCTCAGGGCCTCTTCCAACCTGACCTTGACTGACAGCCACGTTCACAGTGATGAAGCAGGTCCAAGGCAAGGCTGGGAAGTCGATGCTTGTCTTGGTCCAGGTCTGGATGAACTGGTTCCATGGCCAGACACAGTCACAGCTGTAAAGCAGCTGGTGCTGTAGTTCAGGCTGGAGCCAGGCATGAGAGTGTGAACTTAAAAGCAGTTCCCACAGGAAGGGGGGGGTCAGCCCTGGCTCAGGCCTCCCAGCAGCGCTGTCAGGGAAGGGGACAGCCCACAGCTGCACTACGGCTGAGTTGTCCCTGAGCTCAGGCAGCAGGAGCTCCAGGAAGAGGGAAACTCTCAAGGCCATTACACTTTGATGCATTAATGTTTAGGAGAAATCTGGCTATTTCTCTACTTAAAATTATTTCTTTACCAGCAGAGCGGAGACGCTCTTTTTCTTTATATTTCTGTCACAAAACAATTGGTGTGTCATGTTGCATTATGTCAGATCATATGATGAAACACAAGCTGACATACTGTATCCAAAAGGTATGTGAACATATCATGTCAGAAACTGGAAAAAGAATACAGGCTCTTGCTCTCTCTTCTTTTGGCAGTTGTTGTTTTCCACTCTTCTTTTAATTCCCCTGAATTGCCAATTTAAAAAAAAAAATAAATATATATCACTGCAAAGACAAGTGCCCGGTTCTCTAATCTTTCCTTCTCTTAAAAAAAAAAAAAAAAAAGGCAAGAAATCCATGAAAGTACAAGAAAACCAATTGGGTAAGTAAATTGCTATAAACAAGAAAAAAATTAAAAGGAAAAAATGTCAACCACATAAGCAACTTGTGAGACATGACCACCTGAGGCAAGCTTAACTAAAGTAAATTGAAAACTTAAAATTAAAAGAAAAAAAGATTAAGAAAAAACAGTGCATAAGAAACCAGAGAAACTTGTTGCCAGACATCATCACTTTTTGGGATGGGGCATGTCAAAGATTAAAATTAAGGCAGTAAATACAAACAAGGCTTTTTTTATTTTCTTTTCTTTTTCTTTCCCAGGGAGGAATTCAGAGCAGCATGTGCTGTCTCAGTGTGCTGGTATTAAGAACCAGCAGCCATAGGTGTTCTGTTACTCCCGATGAATCTATATGCCCCTGACCTCTACTGATACATCTTACCTATTTTATATACTCGTTCATTCATTTAACTACATACTTTGTCACTGATGCTTTTCCAGAGACTATAAAAAAGGAAATATAACCTCATTTGTATTCATACTCCTTTCCCACTCTTATTCATTCTCTTTTCTATAACAGCTATTCACTTCTCTTTTCTGTCTTCCTTCCTTACTTTCACTCTTTCCTTCATTTTTTTGTCACATTGCACTTTTTCCTTACTTTTCACCTTCCCTCATTCTTTTTTTTCTCCAATCAGTTTATGGCCTCCACCCCTTTTCCATATTATTTTACATCATTTCTCATGAGTGTTTTCTTCTCTTTTCTTAATCTGGAGTAGAAAGTTTAATTTTGCTGGAAAAAAACAACCTTCAAAAAGATGTTGCTTCCCCAGCATTATTCTGCTATGGTAGGTATCTGAGGTGAGACTGCATTAATATTTAGGCATTAATATTTACAGACCTGTTTTATGAATCCCCAGATTGATTTAGCTTGTAAGTAATGCAGAGAAACAGATGAATCATGGAAATGGTAAGGTCTACTTTCTTAAGGTTCATAAATCTTAAAGCCATTCTGAGGTGCGCAGCTTTTAGAAGAGCCAACACCTAATGATTGAAAGTCATTAAATGTCCAAAGTCCAAAACAAGTCCAAAACTTAAGTTTCAGAGGTGCTGAAAATGATCTTTAATGGTTACAAACATACTCCAAACTCCTACAGAATTACACCACCTCTCTTAAAAATTTATAAAGTCTAAAGATTCCAAGTAGCACTAGGTTTCTTAGGTACTCAGGTGGTAAATGCACAATTCGTTAACATCATGAGAGCACTGCCCCTCAGAAGTTGTGACACCAGTGCTACACAAGCTCCTGCAAACTAAAAAATGTAACTGTGTTTTCCAGTTGTCAATGTTATACACTATATATGCTCATACCTTCCTTTCATATGTATAATAGCTATTCTTCTCAATGCACTCAGGCTTTTATTAACTCATATGGCAATTCCTCCCCCATCCCTCCATATTCACATCTAGATTGTAAAGCAGTATGAAATATACACTGACCTTTTGGAATTACCAAAATATATACAAAATGTTTAGCCTAATAGAATTTTGTAGGATATCCTGAGGAAAACTGTGTATGCTTATACTGCTCTTAATCTACAGTTTATCCATGCTGTATGTATCCATAAGGTGCCAGTAACAGTAATTTCTGTCAATCATTAGCTTTGTGATTTTCTTTACTGCTTGACTTTTTTTTTTTGCAATTTCTATGCTTTTTCTTACAACAACAGAACATGTTGTGAGCTATAGGTACTTTTGCTATTCACATAATTTTCCTTTTTTAAAAATTATGGTTTGATTGGTACTAAGTGGTTTTGTCTTCTAGTTACTTAAAGCCAACTATTTTTCAAGATCAAACTATGAAATAGAGATTTTGTTTCCATTTCAGCACAGACACTTGAAATTGTAACCAACACATAGCTAGCTCCTATGTTAAAAATACTCAAAATACAACAGAAACATTGAAAAACACAGTTAATGTCCTTTTGTAATTGAGAACTTCTACCAATCCCAGCTGCAGAATGACTATATTTTTAGACCATCTTGTAGAAAGTAACATTCTTGAATAAAATGTGACATTCAGAGGTTGGATTATTGTGTATATTATGCACAATAAGTTCTACAATGGAAGCATTACAGCTGCATCTTAAACAGAGGATTTAACTGTTTTTGCTAGTCTTCTGACAAGGAAAACATGGGAATGAACTAAATGTGTCTGTCACACAAACTTGTTATTTAAGAATATGATCCATTCTTCTTCTGGCAACGTTGAAGCAGTAAGAGGGAAGACAACTGAAAACTCTATCTTGTAATAGTCAAGGACTTTGCTTTCTTTTTGTTTTGTTTATTAGTTTTGTGCTGGAAAAAAATAAGTTGAACTCCAGGGTAAAGCTAGATATGTACTTGTGTAATCTGTGCACAGATGTTCCATTTTACCTGCAAATTTCATTTTACTATAAGACAGGCAGAATAAACCACTTTCCTTGAACCTCCAAGCTCTTCAAATTTTATCAGTGAGGCGTTCTGAAACCAATCATGTTATTTCAGTGTTTTCTGTACTTGATTTTTGTTTTATATATTGTGTATTTGGACACTTCTCATCCGTTTAGGTCTAAAAGCATAACAAAGGCTCATTATAAAAAGGAGAAATCAAAAGCAACAGGCACTGTGCACTTAGAGTGCAAAATGGTAAGACAGTTCTGTTTTCAAGAGGTCACTTACTCTATCAACCCATCATATAATATGACACATATAGCTGCCACAAGTCTCTAATGTGAGTAATATACACATCATAAAAATACACAGTTTGAAAAACAAAGCAGCACCTATTCAAGATGGAAATTTATAGGGGAAGTCACTGGAGAGTAAAAAGGATGTGTGTGCACCTTTCCTTGATTTTAAATAAAATTTTGAAATGAGGATCTGGGTAAGAAGAGAATTTGCAACACCTACATATATCCACTGAATATTATGATTCGATATGCACTTATTTAGTTGGAGGAAAATTGTTGTAGAAAGTGATAGAAAAATCTGATGGCAGGCTTGACTCTGGGTTAGAATTGAGACTGTTGGTTCTAGCATTGAAGGACATTCAGTGTTAATGAACAATTTTCTAATATCACATATTGTTCTTTTACCGAAATCTGGTACTTTTTGAGTGCTTATTTATTGATGTATAAAACCAGCTGCTTGTCAGTGCCATTCAGCTGTGTACTCTTTACTGAGTCACGCTGCAGAATGTGTCACATCCTCTAAGCAATTTCAGAGTATCAAGAGCTTAGTAATGAAGTTAGAGACATAAAGCTTGGTATGTTTGGGAGAAAAAAAAACACAAACAAACAAACAACAAAAGCAAACAAAAAATCAAAGCTCTCCAAAATGCTCTTTGGTCCTGTATCTCTTTATTTTAAACTCATTGCTCAGCTGGCTAAGATTTGGAATAGAGCATGGGGTGTAAACGGTGTATTATGGCCACAGTGATTTTCAAATGTGTCCCAAGGATCATTAACCAAGAGAATCTGGTCACTCCATATTTGGTTGCTTTTTCCAACTACTATCTTTATCAATATTCAGAGAGTCAAACTGTTCCCTCCAAAAGATTAATAGAGTTCCTCTACAAATAGAAAAAGGGTCGATGTTTGGTTTCTTTACAGTAATCTAAGAATAATATTTTTTCATATAGATTTTTTTCTGAATCTATATCAAAGCATTTGAAATGTGCTCATGAAGGCACATTTATAAGAAAAAGGTATTACCTTTTATTAGATCACATTATATATCTTGAAAAAGAAGTGTCTTGGGTTCACAAATGCTTTTTTGGCCCCTCTCTGTAGGGATATGGAAGACAATCTCGCTGGGAGGAAGAGAGCTCAAGGGAGAATATAGATCTCCTGTTAATCAGGACCTAAAAAAGAAAGGAGAAACTATCGTGTGACACTGACTGGTGGAAGAAAATCTGGCAAACAGCAGAGAGAAGATCAGGAGATATGACAATTTGGGGAATGTATGTATAATTTATAAATCCAGACTTGTTTTATGAATTTCATGTATGACTATTCCTCAGTCTGTATTTAATCTGCCCCTTGTTGGCTGGGATTATGTCATAGATCACACACACTGTGAAAACAGATACAAGAGTAATCTAAGAAGAGATATCATGATATGATTTTTTTTTCTCAGCACAGCATATGTTAAATAGACTGTTTAAACTAAGGGAAACTGATCGTATCAGGTTGTCTGCTTCTAAATTAGAACAATGGAAATTGCCTGGTGAGAAAACAGATGAGAAAGAATGTATGTTCTCTGGGCTGTGGAGTTATCTGGAAGAGTGAGACAGAGCTTGCTGAGACAGCTTGCAGGCTGATCAGGAGGACAGTGAGGTTTTAATACCGTGGAAGAATTGTCCAAAACTTCAAGGTCTTGCAGGGCATCAGTGTTCCCATAGAGAGGTTCTTATTTCCAGGATTTGGGCTTGCTTGTTTGCTTTTATTTTGGGAGTTGTAAGTCTAGATGCTTTCTCCATTAACATGTTTTCTGTAGTAATACGAATTTACAGACTCTGCTTACTTCTAAAGTACTGTACAACCTCAGGAGAAGAAACCATAAACTGCAGTAGGCAGGAGGAGAAACTTTATGCTGTGGAGAGGTCAGAAATAGCCTTAGAGATCTTAATTATAGACTCTGAAGGCTGCCCAAGAATAGGCATCAGCATCTATATGTTGCATCTGGTCAGTGGGCATCCAGTGTTCAAAGCACAGCAGCAAAGGCATCATGACCAGGCCAACTATGAGAGGGAAGGGCTATTCAGATAAAAGTGAGTGAGGCAATGGGGAAGCAGGTAAGAGGGAGGTTTCCATCACAAAGAAGTTGGTGGCTAGAGGGTGATGCCTGTCAAGACAGAAGTTACCTTGGTCAGTGTTGGTACAGAATGATGAAAAAAACCCAACCCAGGTCAGGGGAGATATTTTTGGCAAAAGTTTCATGTTTTTCTGTCAGTGGAAGAAGAGGAGGGGATAGAGCACTCTAGTTCAAGCGTAAAGAAAAGCCATCCAACTGAGCAGACAAGGGAGCATCTGCAGTGGCAACCCAGGATAGAGTACAGATGTTGCTATTGTCTTACTGCCTCCTCTGTTTCTCCTTATGAGATGAATACTGTCATAATTTTAATTGTGGGGGTTTTTTCCTCACCATGTCTTTAAACTAACCAGGGTCCTGTTCCTGTGATCCAAACTTGCTGTTAGATTCCAAATATCTTATAAATACAAATGCAACACAACTGTGATCTGCCAATAATGTGTGCACTGAGTTCCCTGCCTGGTCCTTGAGCAACCAGCTTTACTTTGAAGGTTACAGTCCAGAGTCATGTCTGACCTCTTGGCTGAAATAGTCAACCAGCTAATAGAAGTAAGGCATTGGGGTTTTTTTCATCTTCTTATATCAAATAGCACTTTATGCATGCCAGAATATTCAGAGTATGGATGAAATTACTTCCTTTTTCTACCTGTTGTTTTTAATACTGATATTCAGTATCTCAAAAAAACTCGTCTCAGGCACTCAAAAATAAGAATAATATGTATGAAAACAGTTTCTTCCATACAGGATAAAATGAGACCTGAATTCTAATCTTTATATTAACTTAAATTAGAATCCCTTAGCTATTTGTCTGTCATCTGCTTCATCACTGAAATAACAAATATACCAGTTTGTCAGGAAAAAAAAACCAAAAACAATCAGTTCATTGTTTAGGAATAAAACACCTCAAAAAGAATTATAAAGAAGAGTCTATGATGTGAAGCTGCCATTTATATGCATGTGGATGACATCTTGCATGTATTCCAGGTTGGTTTGGAAGTTCTAGTGTCAAGTTTGTCCTGGACATTCAGAAAAAAAAACCACTTTGCTGAAGAACTAAGTTTTGTTGGAAGTGTTGGATTCACTGAACATTTTTTAAAATATTTCTTATAAATCCACAGTGGAACATTTTTCCTATTCATACAGTAGATCCAAACTCCCACCTGTGCAAAACACAAAAGATATGAGGAACATAGAGTGTGTTCATTTTGAGAGAAGTGTCAAATTGATCTTAATTTTTTCTCATTTTTCCATATAGCATCACTGACGCAAGCACAGTTAAGAGGAAATACTTTAGAATTGCTTTTCAAAAGCAAGTTCTTCTGGCAATTCAAAAAGAACATTTGTTCAAAAAATTATTACCTGTATTTAGCTTCTGTTGGAATATCCACCTATTTGCTTTTTTTTCAATTATTTTTTGTACCAGAAGGAACAAAAATATCCTTAAATTAACAAAACCTTATTTCTGTTAATCTTGGTTCTTGAAGCTAGTTTTACTCAAAGCAGTTTCTGCTATTGAATTTTTTTCATTTCTTTATAATAAGCAAACATTTATGAAAATGCATAAACATTTTTTTGTGAAAAACCAGGCCTTTAAACTAACTTCAGTGAAATTATACTTACATTGATGTATCAGAGCAGAAATAGCAGACTGCACGTCTGCTTAGACTGGGATATAGAACAGCATTTTGCATCGTTCTTGCTAATTTGTTTCACTTCTGTGCAGCATCTCTTTATTTAATTTTTACTTGATTTTTTCATAGTCTTCTAGAAGGTGGCTTTGTACAGATTCCATTCTAATGAATGTTTCATTTGCATGTTTTAAGAAGGATTTTTTTTTGTTTGGAATTTGAAACCTAAACAGAAGTGGTATCAGACAAAATGCAGAAAGGATTCCTTTCTCAGTTTAGCTAATCCTTGTGGGCATGTTCCTCTGTACTTGCCCTCTCCAATCCCAGAACTCCACTGGACAGGAAAGCAGGAGTTATGGGATATGCACAATGATGCTGAAATTCTTGCCATTCATAATAACAGTTAACAAGAATATCCTTTACAGATGTAAAAGTAAAGTTCATGGTAGAAGTGGGGTACAAGGACTTCTAACTCCTCATACGTGAGTCCTCATAGCAATTTTACTTCTTATCAGTCTGTTCATATGAAACACAGCTACATTCATTTAGCTGGTTCTAGCACTCAGTTCTGTAGACAGATATGTGTGTGTGATACCTCTTCTAAGGCATTACAAATCTGCTACATTTCTGTATTTTCTATAGAACTGAAAATAATGAAAAGTGGGGTTTATTGTTCTGACCACTAGATGCATAATGTTAAAATATCGACAGTTTCACACTTTTGACTTGGAAATCTGACTTTGATATTTATTTTCTTTTAAAAAGAAAAGCTTTCTGAAAATGCAGGGAGCCTTGGCTGCCTGCAGTCCTGTCCATTTTAATCTGATATCATGCCTGTTAATTGGTTGGACCACCTCACCGAGGAATAGATGCCAAGCAACAAGAGTTTTATATAGGCACTTTGCATAATAAGGAGAGCGGCATCACTGGCGACTGCCAGACGCATCACACTGGTGTCTTCAAAGCACTAATGCCTCATGTCTTTTAACAGTGAAGTACCTGTTGGCTCTTTTGTGCCAATTATGCCTCTGAGTGGTGGAGGGAAGGAAAGCTTGGGAAACAAGGCAATTTTCCTTTGCCAAAACAGGCGAAGCCTGGCTGCAGCTGGCAGCTTGGACCACTTATATCTAACAAGAAAACTCTGATTATGGTTGAGGGGAAAAATTGAACGACCTAAGACAGAGATTGTGGCCTTATTCTGAGAAATTGGCTGATGCTCATAAGACAAGTGGTGAAGGAACAACATTGTTCAGTCCAGGTGCTGTGTGAAGGGTCTGTCTGTGCTCCTTCTAGGGTAGGGTCTGGCTTTGTTTTTCTGTTCTTCATTGGTCAAGGTCTTCTGAGCAAAGTATCCTGCTTTTCCTGAAAAAGATTACCATATAGTTTTGCTGCAATGTTCAACATCAGGTCACTACCAGATCTTGACAGTAGCCCAAGAAGATATATACTTAGAAATCACTTGATTCAGTTCTCAATGGATGCTTGACAGGTGCTTTAGGCAAATATAGCTTTAGCTACCAAAAATTCTATTTGAAAGAGTCTTTAGCCTAAGGGATACGTAAGCCTGTACATTGACATATTTCAATTCAATATAGAGCAGATGCATTGCTCGGGACATTTTATGTCCTATTCCATTATATACTTGTCCATTTATATTAATTCTTGGAATTTTAAAAATGGGAGATTGTCCTGTGAATTTCTTGATACAATATATGGACCCTGCAGTTGATATGTATATATCTCTTTTTTTAATCTCTATTCTCTCAGCTGCCCTCCTTGTACCCATATCCTACTAGTACCTCTCTTGCAAATATTCCTCAACCTCCCATTTGAAGCCAAACTCTTCTTAGCAAGATATCTTATTCCTGATTTTTCTGCCAGGTAGTATTTTTTTTTTTAATGCAGCTATTGCTCAAATGGAGCCTTTGTGCTAGTTTTGAGGTAACAGTATCCTCCTACATAAAGCAGTGACATTATACAGGGAATACGAATAGGGATCAAGAACAGCTAACCAACTAGAGAAATACCATCTAGAGACACGGGGAAGAGTCTGACTGGTTCTTTTCCACAGTGACTGCATACTCTCTTTTCCACTTGATCTAGTGCTCAGCCATCTGGAAATGAGAGGTTGGAAAAAAAGAGACATTTCTACTTATGATGCAACTTTCATTTTAGATCTCGGGCTTCCTAGTAATAAACCTATGTGGAAGTAAGCTACCTGCAAAGCAAACAACATCCTTACAGAATCACTGACGTTGGGAGGGACCTCTTGAGATCATCTAGCCCCAACTCTTGCTCAAGCAGACTTAGAGCAGGTTGCCCAGGATTGCATTCAGTCAGGCTCTGAACACCTCCACAGAATCATTAAGAAAGTGTCTCCACATGGTTTGTTTAACAACAGCATTCTCCTTTTCCTGATGACTGCTGGAACAGAAGAAGGATTTAGGAGGATCAGAAACAGACTATGGGCTTGTAACTTTTTCTCATGTAGTGGCTGTGCAATGTAGAACATGGTGATGAATAAGCTCTCAGAAAAGATTTAGGTAAACTTTTACCCTGGCAGTAAGTAGCCAGTGCAAAATCTCCCCAAGAAATCTCAGTTGGAGTCCAAACATTAAACTAACACCCACCCAGTGCTGCAACATTTGGCACCGGGTGGGTGGTGTCACTGCTCCAAGCATCATGCAGAGTTGCACTTGTAATTGTGTATATAACTGTATTTTTGGGTTGGGAAACTGTGAATACACATTTTCTTGTGTATTCTTAATTTTGAAGTTTAATTTAGGTCTTTACATATTTAACTGTCCTGTGTGTTTAAGAATTGCAAATAATATTTTTTAAAAATATGTTTCATTTACTTTATTGCTAAGATATTTATACTCCAAACCTGGGATATTTTGCAGGTTCTCTGCAGACAACTTGTGAGTGTTGGTTCTCTGTGTGTTCTGGTGATTTTGATGATTGGTTGCCAGAATATCTCTCAGTAAGTTTATCAGTAAACTTCATTTATTAAAGGGAAAAGTAGTAATGGTCTTTTATTTTCTCTTCTGATTAAGGAACAAGACAGATTTACAGTGGTTTTGTTGTTGTTGTATTTTTTCCCTACTCGCCTGGTGGGTATTTGTAGTTTGATTTGAAATACCTGCAGGAATAAATTCCTTTTTTTTTCTTCAGTGATGAGGATTAAAAGAGAGCACCAAGGTATTACTATATTCAGGCAATATTCCTTGGTGTCCTGTACCAAGCATTCCCTGAAAGTAAAGATCTGCATGTTCCATGTTAATTATCTCACCTATAATTACACTAACTTACCACAATACCCTAATGAAAGTGCTATTTATATTAATAAAGCATTACATTCATAAGAATAACTCTTATGCTGGTCTTGATTCTACATATAAACTCATTAACATTAACAAGGGAAAAAATAGCCCTACCCAAGCAGAATGCAAGTTAGTGTTCTGGCAGCTTACAGAAACAGTACATCCACAGTCATATTTGACTGCACTCTTAGGGGCATTTCATGCCTCAGTCCACCTCTTTTTCTCCCTCAGGGATCTTAATTCTCTTTATCTACTCATTAGCATGTAAAATTAACACCATTCCTGAGAATATTAGTGATCGGAATTTTAGTAATGCTTATATCAATGCTAATCTCGCTGCATTTTCCATGACAATTAAGCAGATAGTAGAATTATATTGTAAGTCCTATGACATCCATATTTCTCAATTACTTGTCCTCTGTACTTGTGCATGAGACTTTTTTTAAAAACAAAGTATTGTACTTCAGAGGGAGACATTTATTTTCGCCTTAGTGGGGTTACTGTACTAGTTGACACTTATCAGTAATATTTAATCATAATGTGGAGTTGATCCGGGGTGACTTATTTGAATCATCTTGGCCTATCTCTTTAAAATAAATCTGTCATATATTAATAAACAAATATAGAGGTCAGATAATGTTGGTTGTCAGGTCTGACTATGCCCTCACTTTTATTTTAAAGCTTAGAGAGACCAACCTTAACAGGAGAACTGCTGGATTTGAATTACAGGCTTTTCATCCTTTTCTTTTTTGAAAATCCTGCCTGCTTAATTTGACAATAAATTAAGTGCTGGTGTTAAAACTAAATTTTCAATGAGACTGAAGGAACAATATCCCAGTTAAGAAGAAATGATTGCAATGAAGAGGTATGATACTTTCATCTTCACCTTAATTGAGCTATATAGTGATGAATTTAGTTTTAACCCAGACTCATCCTATTAAAGACCAGTATCAACAAATGATGTAATTTTATGATACCTATGAAAAAAATGGATTAATTTGCATATTTCCTTTTTCATTTTCTCTCTTGCCTCCCACTAAGTTGGCATGTTTTCTTGATGCTGCCCTACATCCTCCTTGGTGATGAGAAGGGAACTGTCCGTGTGGAAAATGGACAGACACTGGATGCTTTCTGAAAACGGAGAAGACGTTCGATAGGTAGCAGCCTGGAAAACTTTCAATTCCAACTCTTTTCTTTTTTTTTTGGCAGTAATCTTCCAGCAGGAAGCTAGTGTCAAAGGCAGCCACTAAAATAATGCAGGGAGATGAGAGTTTGTGAAGTGGAAATGCAATAGGCTGTGAAGATTGCGCTCTTCTATTGTCCTCCCATATAAATTCTCTGGCCATTTGCTGAAAGGGAAAAAAAGATATTTATATAAAATAAGATTTTTATATTTATTTTATATGTATATATCTATAAAATCCTAATATATGTGTGAGAGATATATTATCTCAAGCAATTTATAACACTTGGAATTAATTTAAGAGGAAGGTAAAAATTATGTAATCTATAATTTATATATTTATATATAATATACATTACTAAAGCTGTTCCATGGCAGTGAGGATGATTAAGAAATTGCAGTTTTCATCCTATAAATTGTGTTTTAAATTTGAATATTAATAACCCTGTACTGCTGACATTCATGTTTCCTCTATTTTTAATAAGTAAGTGGGTTACCTTTCTAATCTTTTTACAAACTGGATTTCTGTCCTATGACAAAAGTGAAACTGGTGCTTTTCCAAAATTACCCAATTATAGAATTTCAAGGGAAATTCCCAACAGATTTAACTTTCACACTTAATCTTGCAATTTGCATTAGTGTTTTCCTGGTTCTTGTTTCTAAAATGTACCTCCTGGTGAACATCAGTTACTGCTGAACCTGTGTGAGCAGACATTTATTGACACTGTTAAAATAAACTTAGTGCCTACAAAAGAGAGCTTGTTTATACATTTTAATATGTCTGTTTATCTTCGAATTTCTGTCAGGGTCAGTAAACAACTCTAATAGCTCTCTTTTATAGACTATAATATTTTGAGTGGAAGAGCTTGGCAGTTTTTTAATTAATTCTATTAAACATTAGTGTATATGTTTGGAATGATATTTATGATCATCTGGAACAATCCTGGAGTGGATTGGTTGCAGTGTAGGTGAGGGAATTGTGTACACTTAGGGCTGGGGCACCGTGTGGTTTATTAAAGAAGCGTTGCTGAAGGTGACCAGTGGCTCAGCACAGGGGCTGGAGCAGATGTGCTCAGTCAGAGGTATTGTCATTTGGATAACTTGAATTTAGAACCCAGCGAAGATGCTGTGGTCGTTGGGGGTCCCAGCATGGGAGCAGGGGGCTGCCTTGGCAGGGGGAGAGTTACAGAGCCCAGACTGTGATGGTACATTTTGCTTCTCTTTGGAGCTCAGTCATTCTTGTAGTGGAATTCAATTCCTCTCTCTGAGATCAGCTCCTGAACTGTAATATGTTGGAGTTTTAGTTCACTTTTTTCCCCACATGGCACGAAGAGCAATTTGTGTCTTTTCCTGCCTACTTGCATTTTTAAACAAACTTCTGTATGGTTGAATAGCTGTCTCATATGGATCCTTTATCACATCTGTAACTGTATTTAGGCAAACAAGCACAATGGAAAAAGACATTTCCTAGTGTGGGACACTGTTAGATTATCCCAGCTCTGGAGGAAACACAGACAGACATAACTTTCTGAAGCACCAATTCCATCTCAGACCGTTGTGCAGAAGACATTGCTGCTTGTCTCAGAAACAGAAATAACTCCTGTGTCAGAGTTTGTATTAAACTAGATTCACCCATTGTTAAACTTTCCTGGTCTTCTGTTTCTGCTTGTGTCAAACAGGCTTTTAATTGAGGAGCTCTCATTTTTTCCAGAATTGGCTTTTAAAAGAAGAATAGAAGAATCTATTCCTGAGTTGATAGATTGCAAAAATCAGCAGTGTTGTTCTCGGGGGCATGTGGTCTCACTGCTACCAGTTACCCACTGACTCAGATAATACTAGTGCTTGGTTCTAGAAAAATCCAACACATTCATTTACATGTGTAAATGGACAGGAACACTATGTATAATTGTAATTCTTTGAACCTTTGTTCAGAAAAAATATATGTAAAATTGTGCAC
Source organism: Heliornis fulica (assembly GCA_013399135.1). Lineage (NCBI taxonomy): Eukaryota > Metazoa > Chordata > Aves > Gruiformes > Heliornithidae > Heliornis > Heliornis fulica. Next base: position 1,713,484 of record VXBZ01000778.1, read on the forward strand.
TTGGAAGACATCGCACCCTGCGTGGATGAGCTGTGCACAAAGGGTAAATGCTAGGATAAAACATTTTCTCTAACCTGCAGTGTTTATTTTACAGAAATACTACAATGACTGCAGAAAAAAAGGCAAACGCTCCTGAACAGATATAGTGCAAAGACTACAAATCTCCTTTGGAAACCAGCAGAACTTTTAAAAGTGTCTGAGACTGACAAATTTTTCCCTATGGCATTCAAAGGGCAGAAAGTGGAGCAGAAGAGAACGGTCAACTGTTCAAAAAGTGGATACATATGGTTCCCAGAAAACCTTGTAAACTGGGAAACAAAACATCTAAACAAGGGCTAAGGGAAAATAACTTAAAAAAAGAGTTTAGGGGAAATGCTGTCACTGGGATATGTACAAATATTTGGACATCACATAGCAATGGATAAACTTTTGCTGACATAAATTTGGATAATGGAAAGACCAGATCAACTGTTTCCTTTACCAGTTTCAATTAATTTGATTTTATAAAGTACAGACTGATTAAGGAGATTTCCACAATATAAATATTATGTGCTTCTTGATTCTTTAAATTTCATAGCTGCCAATAAATCTCAGTTATCAACAGTTGGTTGTCTTAGAAATCCTCTCAGTGTTATATCCTTTTGGAAGTGTTTTTAGTGGGTTAAGAATCTTGGACCAGCAGCTCCGAAACAGCTATAGGAAGGGGGTGGTTCTTTTTCTGACCCGCCTAGTTAGTCTGGTTTTATTTTGCCTTCTAGGCATGAGAACACAATTTAGTCTCTATGCCAACTCACTCCTTGACCTTCTTCTGCAAATGACATTAGTAACGCCAGTTCTGGTGATAGTTTGTGATGTGGATATTTATCCACTAAAGCTCTGGACCAAACCCATCAATTCACTTCATGCAAGGTACAAAATAGCCGTTGGGCAGTAATGACTTTCAGCCTTTACTATCTAGGCCCAGAAGTGAGCCAGTGACCTTTACATGAAAGGCACTGTTGCCTGTCAGAGCCACCACAGTAAACATTCATTTAAAATACTATTTTAAAACTGATGAAGATACACCATAGTCACTATATCAAATAATAGCTTTAGTGCCTAAAAAATGTGGAGCAAGTTACAGTCATCAGAATAAATTACATCTGGTTTTGAGCAGTCATTGAAGAGAAAGTTCAGGGGCCGTGTCAGAAAGAGACCCTGGGATGGGTTGATACATTATTAATACAGTCTGTTAGGTCATGCCATGGCCATGTATATTTGTAATCTGTACAAAATACCTATTAAACATTTACTATTTTTTATAGTTCTATATCCCACTTAGCACCAACTGGCTTATTTTAAGAGCAGTAGAAGTTTTGTTCAGTAATTTTTTTGGCATGTGTTTAGTATGTGTGTGTGTGAACACACAGATGTGCATATATATGTATATAAACATATATACATATGTACATAGAAAGAGAGAATCGGGTTTTTTATCTTTACTACTGTTACATCATTGTTTGCATAGCTTTATTCCCCTCCTCCTTCCATTGAGCTCTGCCAAGAGTAAACTCTGAGGCAAAATATCTAGAGAAAAACTGAATAGTTTGAGATATTGACCCTTTAACTTATTTTAACAGCCAAATCAATATTTTTAAAGTTTCATGGGTGTGGATGACAATCTGATTATTAATACCTGATAATTATAGCCTATCTGAAAATGGCTGCCATTTACAAGAAAGCAAAACACTGATGGTGTTCTGTGAGTGAATCAGAGTTCCCATTTTTAAAGTGCTGTAAATTGCTAGCAAAAGAATTACTGCCAAAAAAGGATTTGGGAAAAGCTTAATTAGCTCTCAAGTGGCGAGGGACATGTGTCAAATTCATATATTCATTGCACTGCCACTAGAATTTAATGGAGAAGTGTGAAGGAAGAAATATGTTTGTTCCCTGCTGATTAAGTGTTATTTTTTTCCAGTAGTGATGGATAGGGGTTTACAAGTATCCCAAACTAAGGAATTATTTGATATGTCAAATTATCTAAGATATCTGTAACACTGTATTGAAATTTCCAGTTTGTTGAGATTTGTATTTCTTCTTCCAAAAAATCCTTCAGCAAAAATAAGATCTTATTTAAATTCTTCATGTGTAATGAAAAGCTTAGATCCTTGTTTGAAATTAAGACTTTGAGGGAAGAATGTGGTGGGAAGCAAGACATGCAAAGTAGGATTTGAGGTTAGTGTCATGGTCTTAAGCAGATAAGTGCAGCTGATGTGTGGCAGGGCTGTCTCTGAGTTTGACCATGGGCTTGGTGCAGAATGGCAGGTTTCTCATAATTTTATATACCAGTATTTACCTCCATGGAAGTAAAACCCTAATCTCTGCTGGAAATTGCTGTCATTCCAGGTAATGCCATGGAGGAAACATGAGGAATCCCAAAATGATTTCTTTTTGTTCACCTTGAAAAGGTAAGTCTTTATCCTAGGGGAATTTGTGGCAAAGAGTTGTTGTAGACAATCTTCTCTAAAAACAGAAATTCTTATTCATAAGGATCCAGCACATTAAAGGAAGTTAATATGGTAAACATAACCTTTCCTTATAAATAGCAATAAAATGTTTCACAGTTATGGGTTTGGTTAGTTTATTCACATATCTAAATCTCCCCAAAGGTGTGTGCATTTTCACTATCTCCATTTTATGGTTTTATGTATAGCTTATTTCAGAGAATGTAAGACCTTAAATAACTGAATTTGTGGCATTAATACAGTAAAATATTAAAATAGAACTTCATGATTAGTCTTTCCACCTTCTTTTACCTGCACAAAGATTGGGAGCATCTAACCCAAGAGGAACACTGTCACTTCATCTCTGGAAAGTGCACATCTGGCTGATGGAATTGCCTGCACAGTTAGCATGCTAATAAAATGGCTTAGACTATATTACATTGGATTGGCTATCAACTGGTTCCTGAAGGAAGGAGGTTGGGTGTGTGAAACTGTTATCTCTGCAAGACTTCTTTCACTTAGAGGTAATTCACTGTAATTAAAATAAAAATGAAATAGCTTTCACTGTTGTATCCTAAGAGAGTTTACCAAAGCAATACCCTAACTATGTGAAGGCAGAGGTAATTTTTTATCCATGAGGTATTTATGGAAATATGTCTATTCTTTCCCAAAGCAAAAATGACACCTTTTTTTTTAAATTACATTTTCTAAGAAGGAATGTCTTTTTGTAATGGAAATTTTTATGTGGTGCATAATTTATGGTTTCTGGGAACAGGTGATTAAAATTATGTCCTCAGTAGATATGATCCGAAGGAGCCTTTGACATGCATTAAGACACCTATGTTTATAATACCTTTTGGATAATTTCATACAGAGGTTTGTTCACATGGAGCAATCAAAGGGGGAGAAAGAACACTGCCTAGGTCTGTTGGTGTTTATAAGTCTATTCTGTGCTTACAGAACAGTTTATTTTTTGTTCTGCTTAAAAAAAAAAAATCCAATACTGGCTGCTTTGAAAACAAGAAAAACTGTAATTAAAGGCATTGATGGATAGTTACATTAACAGTTCGTCAACAGCTAATCTGAGACCATCTGTTCTTTAGTGGTCTGAAAAGGTTAACAACATATGGATGCCTCTACTTGCCACATACTATAATATAGACTTGCCAGGATGAAGGAATGGTGCTATAGTGCAGGACTTCTGGCAAAGCACATTGTTCTCGAGTTCAATTCATGCTGCCAGGAGTGGCCACACAGGACAGTTTTTTCCAGGCAGGAACATCATTAAGTAGTGTAATTTTTTTAAAAAATAATTTTTTTTTTGTAATGTGGTTTGAGAAGACTCAAGCAGCATGTGGATGTATGTCAAACTAAGAGGTAGGTAATAGGTGTTATTGATGCCTTAAAGTTTTTTTTTTTATAAGATCTGTGGATTTTTAAAAAACTGAAAAAGATTACCAGAAAACACAGAGCGTCTTCAGAAAATCTCTGAAGTTGATTATTGAACAATGCATTATTTATCTTGTACAAAAAAATGGATTTTTAAATTCTGCTGTTTAGCATCAGTTTTCAATATATTGTCATAAAAAGAGTAGTGTAGCCTGTAGGACAGAGCTGTTGTGTTTGCATGGAGCCTGCCACAGTGGGTCGTGGCAACCAATTTGCCCATGATTAGTGGTTTCTAGGAGGTGTTAATGTCAGGGCTGCAGCTATTCCTGTGCCCAGATATGGACCTTGATGATCTGGGTACTGACCTGTGGGCAGTTTGACCTAGAACAGGTCTGTGAATGGTGCAGGAAGAAATGACTGTGCATATTATCTTCTTGGTTTGTTTCTCCCCCTCTTTAGCATCAGCACAGTTTTCATCTGAGGGGAGAGAAAGCAAAAGGAAATATGAACAGATTAGCAGGATCTATAGATAGCTGTAGTAGGAAATATGAAACAGACAAATGGCATCCCTTAGGAAAACTGAAAATGGATTAAGAGGGACAATTGAGAAGCCAACTCCACATGTTACTGATTTCCTCACAGCATAGAAAGCTTCTCAGCAGATAAGAGCCTGGCTCTTCATTCTGCCATCTTGAAGAAGAGTGGTTCTAGGAGTACTTTGGGTTATTGCTCTCAACTGGGTAAAATACTTGAGGGCTTTTGTTTGGCTGAGATTACTTATTTGACTCTAATATAGGGAAATTCACTGGAAGGTGGAAAACCTGTTTAAGAAGCTGAAGAGATGAACTGTGTTGCAGTGGCTATGCTTTTATCAGTGTATAAAAGCCAGCTAAAATGTGTCAAGAATATTCTGCCATCCTCCTGTAGAACTCTTCATCCTTTGCGGTAAAAGCATGAACCTGTCGCTGTACTTGTACACCTGAGTTAATGAATCCAGCTCACTTAAGAAGTTTGACATGTGGACTTAGCCTGCATTTTAGTTATGTAAGCAACTGCCTTCTTGCTGCACTAGTATTATGTTCACAGTGCAGCTGCCTTTTTGGACAAAAAAAAAAAAAAAAGCAAGGTAACTTCTCACCAGCAAAGGCATATGTTTCAAATGTATTATCACAGCATGAAGTAGAGTAAAAGTCATTTAACAGTGAATCATCCAAAATGTCTCTGATCAATTTTTTTAAAAAAATCACTAAAGTATTTCTGAGTGATTGAGCAACCTCTAGAGCAAGAAATAACACCTGTATCTCTATAAAGAACTAAGTGAATGGGGATTATAAATTAGAGAAGTTTATTCATAATAGTGTCATAAGAGGAACAAGCACAAGAATAATATTACTGTGTCGAACACCTTGTGTATCTGCATTCCTAAGGAAGACATAAGAAAGAAACTTGAGAAACATATACACTAAAGGAGAGGAACTGAAAGTCTTAGCACAGGGTCAAGCTTGAGATATAATGGGCAAATGGAGACTTGAGAGAATAATTCACATGATGTAAATCTTGAATAGTATCTGAATTTGACAAGTGTATAGCTTGACAAAGAAAACCAGAAAGGTTATATTCCCTTACAAGAACTTAGTCTTATGTCTAGAACACAGAGTTTAGGTGTCTAAAAATCACTGTGATGGTGCACATATAATACAGTCCCCAAACAGGGCAGCCCAGGTTTGGGAGACTTTTTGTGACCACTCATTGAGCTGCAGGTTTGTTACTTCAGTTTAATTGCCACAACATACACAGCTAGAATACAGAAAACATTGGTTTTCACTGATTGGGAGCTTTTAAAACTGAACGAACAAACAAACAACAAAACCAAGACACCAGCAAAACCCCCCAAAATGGGTAAAAGCATAATTTAAATTAGATGCTGAAATTGGAGAAGTAAATTAAGAGAAGGCTAGTCAATCCAAGAGATGAGTTAGCATTGAGGAATTTGTTGAGAACATGCTAGTGGAATGTAATTCGGAAGATGGATCATGAAATGATAGAGATCGTGATCTTTAGGAAAGAAGGGAAGATGAATAAAACAATACATTTCAGTAAACTCAAGTAAGCAGCAGTTCTACTTCTTGTGAACCTAAACTAGGGGGTATAGGGTTAAAGAGACTGCAGAGACACAACAGGTTTTACTATTTTTAGCTCTTTTAATGGGGGGAGGGAAAGAGAGAGTGAAGCAAAAGTCCAGTTTGGATAAATCATGAGTTATCTCATCAAATTATCTTATAAATAAAGCACACAAGAACTAAGGTTACTATGGATAAATACACAGCTACAAAAATAGAAAGGTGAGTGTTCAAACTGAGATGCAGCTAAGAAAAATGTACAGACACTTTTTTTGTCTTGGAAAAAACTTTTTTCATCTTAGTGAAAACAAAAAGTCACTGAGCAAGAAGTCTGGGACAATTCGAGTATTTGATATGTTTTTCCTTCATAAATAAAAGGCCAACTATGGTTACTTGGATGAGAAATTAATTTTAATGCCAAAGAGGTAAAATAGGCTATAACAGGAGAGGAACATAGAATAATTTGGTATATGTTTTCAAATTAGTTGGACCATATTAATTAAATGCAACAGGTTGAATGAATCTCTTAGCCAGTAATAATGACATATTGGCGGATAGGTGAGGCTGTGAAAGAATCAAAGTGGGACCCATGATTTTTTTGAAAGCATAAGAGCAGGATAATTACAGGTATAGGAGCCTAATTTCAATTTCAGAACAGTTAAAACAATCATATGTCTTTTGAGCACCTACAGGATAACAAGAAACTGTCAGCATGGTTTTGTCAAGCACAAATCTTCTAAACTCAATCTAATTTTCTTCTGTGACAGGATAATAAGCCTTTGTCCAGAAGAATGCATAGAGATTTGTATACAATTAATGTTTTGAATGACCAGAAGATGTAAGCATCAGCATTTAGTATCTAAATTATAAAATCAAATTGTTGTGGGTGTGTGTTTGCTTGCTTGTTGTATTTTTAATAGCAAAACTAAGGTTATGGTCCCTATTCAATCCCCCCCTGTTAAATTCTGGGGTAAGTTCAGATATGGATTTTGCATAATTTCAAAATAAATTTAAACATAGAGATTTAGGGTCTTGTTTTCAGTTTTCCTTATGAAAGCAATTTCCTAAAGACTTGCCTTGCTAAGTATGATGTCTTCATTAGAAAACATTACCAAAATTACTGTACAGTTTAATTAAAGTTTTGCGCAAGTTTTAATGGAAATAGTCTTGCAGAAGCTTCTGTGCTGGGAGCTGAAATGTACAGCAATGGTATCTGAAGTATATGGCAACATTTGGCTATTCTAAACTTCTTCTACACTTGAAATGGCACATGAATGTCTTTAGCATTAAAGGATACAGGATAGAAAAAGCAAACAAATCTGTCAATATTGCCTGGCCTAGGAAAGTCTTTACAACCACTTTGATTTAAATGTTTTCAACATAATTGTAGCAGCCTAAACTTCCAGCCCTCTTGCAGAGGTCTCTAATTGTTAATCCTTGGTACCGTTTTTCATTTGGAGTTTTTTAGGGTTGTTTGATTTTATTTTTAAGAGAATGGTCATCTTCATACCCTACTAAAACAAAAATTGAATTATTTGCACCACTAGACAAGCATGGCAGCACTTTTTCTAGCAGATGTAAGGTGTGAAAACCTGTGGGAAAATCCTATTCATTTTAGGTTCCACTTGAGAACACTGCAGTGCACTGGAAAGGATTGTCTTAACACTACTGAACGATATGGAAGCTGGGGAACAATCGAAATCAATGGTTTGAACCTAATTAAAAAGGTCTGATAAAAATTCTAGAAAGCCAGATGGCAAAGTCAATTTCTCAGTATAATATCAGCACAGAGATAGAATATGATTAGCTGTTGACATTCTGCAAGGGTAGTGTGATCTTATCAGTAAGGAAGCCAAAGTATTTCTTTAACAATAGCAGACCGTGCTTTCTAAAACAATTGCACACTCAAGTTAATGTAGATCTTGATATCTCATACTTCTTGGAAAGTAAATGTTCTTCTCAAATGTCATGGTACAAAACTCACAAGCTGGTTATCTTGATACAATCTTTAGACTTTGCTGTTGAAGGCTAGACACATAAATAATTTGAACATCACAGCTAAAATCAAGGTCCAGTTATAGGTGCTGGGAAACTTGAGCACATTTGTGGATATTTTATCTATATTTGTGTTCATAGTTTTCAGTTGAATTAACAGTAAATTTTGGAAAAGTATGTTTCCTGTACATATGTATAATGAAGCATATGTCTCAGTGCCTTCAGCTAAGCTGTTCAGTTTTTGTACAAAATGCTTAAAAAGACAAAATGAACAAATGCTTTGATGGCCCAATTGCTAAGATAATCACAGTGGAGAAAAGATTTCAAGGACTTTTTAGCTTGTGCTGTAGTGAAAGCGTTTTGAAACCATCCACTTGATAGACTGGGAACATCCAGCAAAGAGTAAAGTAAAAGATGTCAATTTTTTTCCTGGGTGGCAGAGTGTCCAAGAAAGGATTGAACCCATATCCCACATAAGCCAAGCAAAAGTGGTCAGATTACAGAGCTATTGAGCAAAAAAGAAATTATTATCATACACCATTGTTTTCATATTGTCTTGACTTAACATCTTGGCTATAGTAATAATTATAATACTAATATGATA
>VXBZ01000778.1:1722330-1784803 GCA_013399135.1 Heliornis fulica
TAATTATAATATATCATACACAATACATAATATAAAATATATAATATACAAGAAATACTATATACAATATACTATATAATATATAATGTATAGTATTTATAATAATGTAGTACTAATATATTGTAATAAAGGTTTTCATGTTTATTTAGTGCTGTATTCAGAGGGAATACAGCACTAAATTAACAGTGGCATTCCCTCTCAGAGGGAATGCCACTGCCAGCAGGATCATGAGGTTTTGGTTTAAAAAGTGGTCACCTGGGTGCTACTGATGTTAGTTTTTATGATAAGATGAATTGAAAAGCTCTGTTTATTACTGAATTCACCAAGCAATAGCTGGTTCACTGTTGGATAGTCCTGCTCCCAGACTGGAGTGAGCATAAACCACTGGCATTTTTGTAATCTCTATTGCCATAACTTGTTTCTCGATGGTCAAGACTACAACTGCAACGTGTGAAAAATCAGGAAAATAAGTAATTGCTGATTGACTGTATTTCTATATGTGAAGTGGCCTGGATTTCGAGGGATGGTGATAATCTTGACTAGGATTATTGACTGCTGCATAGTTCACAAAGCGTAGTATGTTCAAGCGAGTATTATGTATGGGTCTAGAGATAGGCTAGATTTTGCATACTTTCAGTTTTCCCTGTGCTTGGCAATTAATCTTTTATTACACAGACACATCAATTTTAACTTTCCTAGTGTTACTAAATGTATGGCTATATGTGACTTTTTTTTTTTCATCCATCTTCATTAACTGCTTGTGCTTCATATGGTGGTACTATGCATCAAACCAGTATCCATTTATGTGTGTGAAGATATACTATTGTTTCTAACATAACCATTTCACATCTAGTCTTTTGAGTTCAGATAATACAAAACATAAATCACAGCTCTTTAAAAAAGCATGAATAAATGGGATTTGATGACCTGTGATGCAGGCAGTTCAGTTATAAATTTAAGAATAGATGAATCTTACTTAAACCACACTATTTCAAGTGGATTTAAAAATCTGGGCTAAAGATAAAGCAGTTGATAAAAAGGTACACAAGTAAAATGCAAGACTAACTGACAAAGGTTTTTTGTTGAAGAGTGAAACATGCAGTGCAGTGAAAACAATTTGGAGTAACTGAGCATTGAAATCTTCCTGCTTTATAGTTTCCAGGCAAAATCAAAAGTAGAACTGCTGTCTAGCAAAGGCCAAATAGCAACTCTTAGACCCCATCTTCCAAATCTAAAGCAAGCTAAAATATTCTGTTTCACTTGCACTTTCTAAATCCACTGTCTTTTAAACACTACCACCACTGCTTTTGAATATTTTGATTATGTCTCCTCTATAAACTTTAAAAGACTGGCTAAATATAGGCCGTGGCTCATAACAGTTATTGATTTGTGCCCCTGATTGAGATATGAGACTTGGTTAGGCTAATGTCTAAAATTATCTCTGTCCATACTGAGCATTTAAATAAGGGTACCTCTTAAGAAGTGATAATTGATGAGTTCACACTGGTATGGAGTTTCCCTTAAACCAGGTGCAGCTTGGGATAATTAGATTTCCCATAACTGATCACCAACAGGGTATTGTGTAAAAGACCTGTCACTAATATATTATTCTATTAGTAAATACAATTCCCATGTTCACAAAGTAAAAAAAATCACTGTACTGACAGTCCTTTCTCAATCCTTAAGTGAATGTATAGCCCTGAAAATCTCTCTACTGTGGAAATATGAAGTGCAGCAGCATTTACTGTCTGCTAACTTCATTAATTAAGAAACTAATATGTGCTGTCTATTACCAACTGTATATACATTTCTTTCATGATATAGTTTAATAAGTTATTTTGGTAGGTCATTATATCCAATCTATTCTTCCAGGAATTTGAAAGCTGTGTTTTTGCCTTTAATCTGTATTTTGTACTGCATAGATATTAAGATAATATTTGTAATTCAAATTGCAGTTTTGAAATTGTAATATAATCATTCAGTCCTTGGAGTGAAAGTCATTTTTCAGCCTTTGTTTCTTTAGCCTTATACTCCCTAATCACTTTGTGTTTATGTTGTTCTAGATCTGCATTTCTTGATGCTGTAGTTAGTTCTGTTTTATTGTACAGCACATCTGCAACACTGCTGGGAGTATATCTGATGATCTCATTACTGGATCAAAGCCTTAGTCTCTTGGGTCACAACCCCGCTGAATGTTCTTGCGCAGACCCCTTCAGACTTCCACTGAAAACAGCACATTACACTCACAAGAACATTTTGTTTGGGACTGAAGCAGTCTAAAAAATATTTGAGGCTTTTGAGTTAAAAAAAGAAAAAGAAAAAACTGGTTTATGCTACCAGTCTTTTGTTCTATTTGCTTACTATGTTGGCCTGTTATGACCAAGCTCACATACTTAGTCATACAGTCTTTTTCTGTTTTAGGAAGCAAAAACATGGGAAAAATGAAGTTTAAGGCTGAAGACCATATTCTAAAAAGAATTTATCATCCTGGAAAGGGAATCAAGGACGTTTTGGCTTTTCAGATGCTGGTCTTTTATGTACGGTAGGTGACCATGACATTTTATGAAATATAAAATCTTCATAACATTAAGCTGTGATGGAATATAAGGAGAAAAACTACAGCCTCGTTTCCTGTTCAGTGAGAGAAACTTTTGGGTTTTTAAATTGGATCAAGTGATAGCAGAGAAGCAACCCATTCCAGAAAGAGCTAAATAGATCCTTGACAATAAATAACGGATGCAGCTTTGATGTAGTACATGGCGAGGTCGCACCCTGCATACAGTAGTCATAACAATCCTAAAAACTCAGGGATGAGATGGAATATTTCAGATTTCAGCATTCCAGACTTGCTTCCTATCCTTGGATTCAGGATATCTGCTGCCCATAGCTGTGTAGTTCTACACAAAGATGGCCTGAGGCCCTGTGCTGTTTCTTGGTAGCTGGTAAGTTCCTTAAAGCAAGCACAACTTGTGGAAGGGAGAGCAGGTTTCATTGAATGATGGCAACGCTGGGCATGCTGGCAATATACCTATGGCTGAGGATCTGCCCCTTCTTGGAAGGAGTTTGCCATTTTGGTGTAATGCAAAAAAGTTTGTAATGCAAAAAACTTTGCTCAAAGTGTAATGGATCACTGGAATCTTCTGAGATTTGGTGGGGTCAGATGTACTCACAAAGTACATCTTTCAACAGGACAGGCTGAAGTCTTTTTTATGGGGGCATAGTGGTCACAGAGTCAGCATAAGATATATAAATCATCACAAAACTGAACCATCTGTATGGTTTTAAGGCCTGAGTTGTTGTAGTGTCCTCCATTAAATCCTCCTGATAAAATATGTTATGAATATACTCTCTGTTCCATGAGAATGCAACATTCAAATATTAGAGGTGTGAACTACACATAACTGCAAACGAGAACTGGAGACGTACCTCACGTGAGACATAGATAGCATGTCTGACACCAGATAAATGTGTATAGAACAACATTTATGTACATCTATTGGTTATTCTAATAATAAATTTTGAAAGATATCAATAAGAGGTATCTGAGGATGCTTGGTGCTGTCTTTTGAGGAAAACTAGGCTAGCACTGAAATTGGATAGAATCTTCCTTCTGCCTGCTGGGAAGGCTGTGAAAGCACCCATTTTCCTCCCCGAGAGGAGCCTGACAAACCTTTCATAAGGCTTAAGCATTGTATGACAGAGAGTATTTTTTTCCTGAAAGTTTGGGTTTTTATTTGGTTTATTTTTTCATTTAAGTGTCTTTGCTAGTCTTGCCAGTACAATTATCTACCTACAATTCCTTTATCCTGGATAATCCTTCATTTTAAAAAAAAAAAGAAAAAAGAAAAAAAAAGGAGGTGTGAGGGAGATGGGGGTTGCAGATCCTCTAGCAAAGAAGATTTTAAGGCTTAAATAACTGAAATATGAACTTATTGCCACATGTAATACTGCTGCTTGATTTATCACCTTGGAAACAGCCTGAAAACTTTGTTTTGTGTACTAGTTGTACTATGATGTAAAAGCAGATGATGACTGAAATGTACACCTAATGAGATTTAACTCTTAAATGACAAGAACATGTAATCAGACATATGAATTGCTTGATTCAGAGCATAATTTTTTGAAATAGAAAAGCCTTCCTGGAGAATGAAGAGAGTTCCTGAGTTCTTAGTAGAGGTAAATTTGTTCTTCTGCCCTTTTGAGAGCCTTCTAAATGGAAGATTTTAACTGACCTACCAAATTCTCTTACAGCTGTTTGATAGAAATGGTGAAAACTTTTTATTTTTTTTTCACTTTCCCCCCCCCAGCTGATATTTATTTTATTTATTTATAAGCAGAAATGGCAGCTCCCTATAATTGGAATATCTGTTCCTTTGGGAGAAAAGCCATCCAGATCCTTCAATCTAACATGCTAATACATACTTCTAGAGCAACATTTAGGTGCTTTTTATCCACTGTGAAGATCTTAATACAGATGGATGGTTGCACTAGCAGAGTGTATAAGCTGCACAGATCTTGCTCTGTAATCAATAGGTCTTTTAGACTTTTTCATAGCTGTGGAAAGGCCACTAAGTAGGCTTTTACTGAATTATTTCTTGCTTTCCCATTACATTTATGCTTTGGTTATTTTTACCTTCTTTGGTACTAGAGGTACCAAACAGGAAAGAAATAAAAGTGCTTTTATTTATTAATCTGAAAACCTATTTTCCAATTTTCTATTTGCTTTAATTGTACATGTCAAAGATGTACATGGACAATGCAGAAGGATGTCATCCCTTGTCATATTTTATTGCTGTTGACAACTGGCATATGGAAAAATAAATCTAAAAATTAAAAAAAGTAGAAATTTAAGAATTGTAATTAAATTATACTGTGTTTCAGAACTTTTTAATTCCTTCCTATTATTTTTCTTGTCTTCAGGTGAACTTAAGAGTGACAAGTCCAAAAAAGGACCAAGTTGTTAAAAATGGCTTCATTCTGGGCTCCAGTCTAGGTCCTTTGAAAGGAGCATAGGTTTTCAGAGGACCTTTGAGTCCATTCTCTGAAAATCAAACTTTTCTAAGGATTCAAAGGTTTCTGCCTTGGTTATAACACTGCAAATGGCATCTTCTGTTGAAGAAGGCTGTGGAGTTTGAATGATAAGATGCAACACCAAGCCTGAGCACTTTGCTTAGTAACATAATGAGTATAATGCAGATGTGTCAGAAAATTACATGAATTATGCAACTTAATTGTTGGATGGTGTTACCTTATTTTGTTTCTACTTGTGAGTCATTCACAAATCAACCGGAAATTCCACTAGAATACTAGTGATTAACTAGTATATGCTAAATGGTGTCAACCTACAGCTTTCACTTATGACTTTTTGCTAAGTGTTCATTTTGACACAAGTTAATTCTTATGTCATTCTGCCTTTTCTTATTTGAATGTCAAGCCAGGAAATAGCTAAAAATGTACATGTTGGAACCAGAAAAAATCTTGAATAACTAGAAATTTGTAGGGACCTGCTAGTTTTGGAGCAGAGCTGCAAATATAATAAAAAAGTGATGATAAAAAATAATAAATGATGATGAAATATAATAAATAAATGATAATAAAATAAACATGTTAGGTTGAAAATTTGGATTTTTCAAAAATAAAGGAGCTGATATTGCTTTTCTGACAATACATTTAATTAGAGCTCTTAAAGCTAACCTGGTAAGATACTGTTGACTCAAAGAACTGCAGGAAGTTTAGTCTCAAGGCTTAAGCAACTTGGGGCAAGCCAAGAGGCGCATGCACACATGCTTGTGTTTGGGTTTCTGTGTGTGTAGAGAAGTATTTATTGAATAAATCGAAATAACATACTTCCATCTAGGTAGACATACTTAGTATTTTCTCTGAGTGATTGCCTAGAAATCCTATGTAACAGACTAAATGACTCTGAATGAATTGTGGGAATCACAGCATATCTAATTTAATGCTGTTCTATTTTTCCTTGCAATAATTTTCACAGGAGGAAGATTGATGTTTCTCACAGTAGTCTCTCTTTCGTGTTGCTTTTGTAATCTTAACTGATATGAATTAATATTTAGCCACTTTTCCTTTTACTAATTTTTGTTACAAGCGTGTAGCGTCAGAATTCCCCTTGAGCACAATCCTTCCAAGTGCAGAACACCACGTATCTAATTCTCTGGTTCTCTCTGTGAGCTGAGGCCAGTCAGTGCTTTGAAAGACTGTTCCTTAATTTTGCATAGCCATGAATCTAATATTATTTTGACCTTTTTAATATTCTGGGCTTATAGTGTTCACTATGCTACAGTATTTCACAAAGTGAATGAGTGACTACAGTTTTCAGATTCTGAATTGGGGATTTAAGTAGGAGAGTACCAGAATAGATTTCCTTAATCTGTAGATGAGATAGTTCAAATTATAATGGTTTCCAGACCCTAATATTCTGTTTTCCTTCAACAACACTTGCTTCTCTAGTTTCTTCCTGGAAATAAGGATTTTTACTTAATTAGGGGCATTAAGACTGTATATGAAAATCTTCTTGTGTTGATGACACCTGTAGGTATGCCAATCTCTGTGGTGGGGCACATTTTTTTAGTGATTCCAGATCTCCTTTTGACACTTTCCCTTGTTTATGGAAGCTGTCAGCTGTTCATCATGTTAAAATGTATAGGTATAAATGACTTAACAGAACAATTCATAGGCAATTTATGTAGCTGGCAAAATCACACATAAACACACACAAATCTAAATTTGTACAGTTCAGATTTATTCCTACCAGTCTTGTACATCAAAAATCACTAGGCTGATATTGCCATTGTGGAAAATTCTTCCCATTAATGAAACAAACATTATATCTTACTTATATTTTTAGATGGGAGAGAGGTTTGATTTCCCTTGGCTTACTTAGCTTTATTTGATTTATTTGTTCTTTGGCTTTCCTTATATTTACATGCATTTAACTTTGTATTTTCTGGAATGTTTGGGAGCAAGATAGCTGGATTGTAAGGTAAATTGCATTATAGATTAATATATAGTGTAAAATAACTGTAATACACAAAAGCATAAATATGTACTAAATTAACCATTTCAATTGGGAGTGATTTTTGCACTCCCCTGTGATGTACACAAGGAAATTCTGGGGTTAGCAACTCTTAGGGAATCCCTAGAAACTAATTGTTGACTGATCTATGCGTTATTAGGGAAAAATTTGGAGGAGGTCATAGAAAAGTCGAATCCTCATATGAGAGGCTGTAGGGGATTAACTCATCTGTCTCATTGCTGAATCAATCTTACCCCTTTACCAACCAACAAAATTCAATTAACTTCTATGAATTATTTAGCCACACTGAAGTCTTAGATACCGTAATATTTGTGTTTCAACCTCTTTTTTTTCCCCGAGGAATGTAAAATATTTCTTTAATAATCAAACTCCAGTCAAACTCCAATGTAGATTGTAATTTTCTATTTAATTGTTTTAAGAAATACCTTAATCACACCTGATGTTGACTGAAGAATTTTGCATACTAGGTGCTACTTATATTTAGATTATAAAGCACCTCAGGAAAAAGTCAGGGATTTTATGTACATCAATGACAGTTTTGGATTTTTTTTTTAACTTAAGAGCAACTTTTTAAACAAATTAGTTTAGAACTTGAATGCTACCAGATAAATTACAATCTGCTCATTCAACCCAAGAATAAAGGAGTTTGAACAATGTTTTCAGAAGAGTTAGTATAGTATTTATGCCTTTGACAAAAGAGTTTCATTCTCATCTGAGAAACTGTGGTAGAGGGAATGCCTAAGAATAAAATATGGTTAACTTGTAGACAGGAAAAGCTAATTTTATAAGTGCCTCAAAAGCCAAAAGACTTTTAGACCATCAGTCAGCTCTTGCATTGTTTTTAATACAGTAGCAAAGATCTAGTCATCAGAACGGAGAAACAGGATCTTGAGGTTTTGACAAGCCAATCCCAATCATGAGAATGTCCTTTGCAAGTGCTCAATGAACGACACAGAAAGGCTTGGACAGTGAGAAACAAGACTGCATGGGCCAGTTGGTTAGCCACCATTCCAATGCTGCGAAAGCATTACAGGTTCAGTGCAACTTGGTCACCCACCTGTGTATTCAAACTCATGGGTGAGCACTGTAATCTGCAATGACTTTCTGTTGCTATGCCTACACTGGCACTCATTCCCGAGCTGGGTATTCATGTAGTTTACCACTAGTGTAGTGTATGAGCAAAAAAGTAAATGCCTTATCGAGCGTGTATGTATTCTGCCTTGATTTGAGCTTAAACAATATTGTATGACACCCTCTCTCCTTGAAATACTGTATCCTTCACCATCCATCAGGTATTTTATCAGTCCCCCCTGGTTTCTCTTGAATTGCTTTAGGCTGATTTGATATTAAATTTTACTATGATTTCTCACTGCATTTTTCCTATTGACTTTAATTAAACTTCTGAGCCCTATGGATCAAGATAACTTTTATTAAAATTAATAAATGGATGGTCCTTACAGATCTGCTTTTAGTTCTTTCTAGTCTTATGAAAGCCAAAGACTCTAAAGATAGAATGTGGTTATAAGATAGGTAGTAAATCTGAAGACTAAAGAAGTTACTACATGAATTTCAAATGCAAGTTGGTAATTTTTTTCTTAAGAAAACAAGAGGACTGTGTTATGAAGCAAGCTGGAGAGATACTTTTTGAAAAATTAACGGTTGCGCATCAAAATAAACAAACATAAATGCGTAAGATAAAGATTTAGTTACAAAAGGACATAAATTTCCTCTAAAAGTTCAGATACTGATTGTAGATATTAAAAAACTTGGAAGTCTCGGCATTCTTAGTATAAGAATATTCCATTCAGTACCTTTGAGTGTACTTTCTGGATAGGAGAAATTGATTAATTTGCTAGAATGTTTTTTTGAGCTGCATGGAGACTTTGTATTTTAATTCTTAATACAGTTAATTAGACTGGCATTTTCTATTAAGAATAAAGTTCTACATTAATTTATTGTTAATTACAGTAGACTGATCTTGCAGCTATAGCACACTAAAATCTGGTTGCTTTCTCTACAACCTTATATTTTTCTCAATAGTTTGCAACTTTTATGCTTGTTCAACAATATAAATGTAATAAAGATGTAGTTTGCATGCCACCGTTAATTATTAGATTAGTTAAGTAGCATTTTTAATTGTCTTTATTAGTATAGTACTCAATTAAGATTTCTGCTGTCACCAGTTTTTCTGGAATGTGCACAAACTGATATATTACAAGAATGTTGGTTCTATTAACCTGGAGATCAGTTTTGCATTTCCTTTGATATCCCTGTGGTAATTTCTTGGGAGACAAATTTGAAAGTCATTAAGGAGTAGAAAGCCATACTAAAGTCAGCAGCAACTAGAAGGGATAAACTAGAGAAAACACCCATTTCCCACTGCCTAAGCAATTTTCCATTCAGAGATGTACCTCAGTAACACTGAGCTAGCCTTGCAATAAAACCCAGGGAATACAGACTTTGCGGTAGCACTTAAAAATCTGTTTAGATTTTATGGCACAGTTGAATTTTCTTATGCAAATGTTCACATACTTGTTAATATTGCACACCTGGCCTAGTTATGTGATGCATAATTACTCTGACAGAAATAAGGATTGCTTTAAAGTCAAGTGTTTGCTTAATTTCAACAACTGCTGAGCCAGATCCATACCTTCACCATTCCACCTACAACTGGAAGCCTTCTCAATTCAGTGGGGTTTTGGTTGCTGCACACTGAGAGAAAATATTGCTAACCACCCTCTGTGCCACAGCAATATTATAAGAAAAGTATTTAACAAAATGTATGGATGCATATAAAGCATAACCATGAGGAGGTGTTAATAATTTTAGTTTTACCATAGAGCACATGGATGTTACATGGTGTGAATTAAAGTGTGTTAAGGCCACACATTAGATCTACTGCCTGGCAAGAACAGTGTATAATTGCCATTTAAATGAATAAAATAATTCTATGAGAAGGGTGAGCATTTACATAACTTAAGTTTGCATCAAAATTGAAATGTTACACTTTGAAAGCAAAGCATTGGGTATTTGCCAGACCTCTTCATCTTATGTGACACTGCAGTGCTTAAGCTAGAGCAGGTTACTTAATAGCCACTTGACCACCAGATTGACAGTTGTTAAAACTAAAACCAGCTCAGGCCAAGGAAAGCTTACCTAAGTCCTGAGTTCCTGCATTGCCAGGTCACTGCAAAACCCTCTGTTACCTAGTAATTTCAGCAAAAATCAGATTTACTTGGCTATTTAGCTATACTGCAGCCAGTCTGATTAAGATGAGTTATGTTGAAGTTTTTCAATCCAGAGAGTATACCTTAATAGGAATTTTCAGATTCCTCTTGAAGTATTCAATGTTAAATGTAGTTCTCCTTGAGAACTTTATAATATATATATAAATATGACCAGATTAGGGGCCTACAGAAGACTTACTTTTGAAGTATTTTCTGGTAATGATGGTCAGGCAGCCCAACTTCCTGACTCAAAGTCTTAAACTTGCTTCACTAAAATAAATCTGTCTGAATAAAAAGTTTTAAAATGCCATACATATATCAGAACATGTGGCAAATTTTCACAAGTTCCTACCTGTACAGTCATTAGGTTTATAAGATTGTCCTAACGTAGCAAAGATGTCAAAATTTCCACATTTATAAGTAGCATTCTTCAAAGTAGTTAAAAGCAGCTGTATCATTTAGAAATATTTAAGCGGTATCTATTTGAGGACCACACTACCAACCAGACACAGGGTTGTGTATCAGTCTTTGCTAAACAGGTTACAACCTAACTGCTATCTTCTGAGAGGGTTCCACTTCCCCTTCAGTGCTTCGAATGGTTTGTTTTCTGTGCCTATGGTTATGACATGAAGGACATAGAAGGACTCTGACTACAAAAGTAGCATTTTTTTTCTAATATGAACAATGTTACAAAATCTAAAACACCCAAACCCACGCAAGGAATAGAAGCAGGTTTTCAAGAGTCATATATATAATCATAGAACTCCAACAACTAGATTTAAGTATCCCAATAGTGAAGAAGCCTTATGAAAGGGACTCCCTTCCCTCCTGTGAGCCCCTGATGTTTTGATTATTATTGCTTAACTTGTATTTCAAACCTTGCCAGCTGCACTTTTTTGAATTGATGCACAAATAAGCAATTGTGGTATGTATTTGGTACATATAGGTATAGATAAATATATCTATATGATCTGCAAGCTGATGAAGTGAGAAATTAAACCATCTGAAATATTTCTGGTTGGTGTAAATGATAAAAGACAAACTGTTGTTAAATTCCAGCATGAGGCCTCTCCTTAGGGCTTCCAGTATCTCTTCAGCTTTGTATTGTGTCATTTTAACAATGCCATTATAGTAAAAAGCTGTACAAACCCTCTAAAATCAACACAGTAACCTGTGGAGTAGGAGGGAAATTAAATTAATGCAGGTCATTTTTCTACATACAGATGTAAGCACAAGAGCTAGGTGACTGAAATGTACCTCTATTTACTGTAGTTTTACTTTAATCCTCTGGGAATTCATTAGCATCCCTGTCAAATGCTGGTGTTAAAAATCCTGCCTGTAAGACAGCAAATAAGAAGGGTAACAGAAATGATTTAAAAGAGGACATTTTCCCAGGTTATGCAAATGCAGCTAAGGAAATTCTGTCTTCTGGGTTTCTAATGTTTTATTGTGTTAGAGGAAAGTTACAGAAAATTATATAGGTTTCCCTCTTGAAAAATTGTTTCTTAGGAGGATGAATGTGCCTCCTGGACAGGTTAATAATGAATGTGATTCACTAATATTGTACAGTCTACTCATTGCATATTATAGCGAACAGGAAGGAAGAAAACTTGTGAAGCTGTTATAGGTGCACTGTGATTAGGTGCATTGCATCTTTTTGTTTACCTGTAAATCCTACTTTACTCAGGCAATGAGAGTGGTTGTTATTGCTAATAAAGAAAGCTATGTCAAACAATTTGGATTTTAAATTGTCCCTGAAAAAGATAGTCATGCTTGCCCAAATTTACAGAGCTTTCAGTAAACTGTCAAAAATGGTGGCTACTCAGGATGTATGTCCTGAATGCTAGATAGAAAATATATAAGCAAAGCTGGAAATGCTTTTTCAACTGAAAAATACTGTTGTCAGCCATCCCTAATTGTTCTTTATAAGTTTTGGTCTTAAAGATGAAATTATCTATGGTGTAATTGTTTTTCATATATGTTGTTCATGTATATGTGCATATTTTAGTTAATTTTGGAGGAAAAAATTCAGATACAGTGTGTCTCTCTCTAGTAACTGACCACACTGAAAACTTGATTTTCTCCAGAGTGCCATATTAAGACAATTAACTGCTTCATAGTGGTGCTCATAAAAGGTTTGCTACTCTTACAGTTTGTGTTGGTCTGCAAATGTTAATATTTCTGGTGTAGGACCTGTGTTGAGATGTGCTCACCTAAAGTAAAAGCCCTCATGAAAGTCTTGTTTAGATGCTGAATTAATACTTGGATTTTATAAACCACATCAAATATAGGGCTTCCAGAACATTATTGTGTTCTGAACTCCAAATCTACTTTATTAATTGCTACAGCATAACCCAAAATTCTGGAAGTTACAGATGGTCATCAAATTGACAATGCATTTACTGAAGCATAAATTTCCAACCCACTGAAACTCTTCTTCCCATGTGCTCAAGAGACTCCTGGAATAACACAAAGCGACAATATGCATGGGCATGCAGGCAAACATGTGATGCATACAGCATATGTTATACCTTTGGTTCCTATTGAGCTGAAGGGAATTGATAGCAAAAACATTAATGCTCTTACTGAAGGATCTTTTTGGGTTACTCAAAACTTACTTAATTCCAACAGGATAGTTTAGACATGCAGCTCTTCAGATTTCTATTTTTCATATGACACACACTATACTGCTACCCACATCTATGGTAAAGGTTTCTATAGCTTTCACACAGCTACCTGTGACAATAGTCAATACTAAGGCCAGGACCTCTTTTTGTGATTATGAGCGCTACAGTTTTGTCCTAAATAATGAAATTCTAGGTGTCTGATGTGTTGCTTTAATCTTTGCAAGTGTATGCTTGCTCTCCAATCATAAACTCATTTTTACAAACATAGTGCATATGGAACTTACAGATTCGCATTGGGCTGTAAATGGAAACATATGGTTCCTAAAGCCAGTGCAGGCAAGAGAATATTGTACATAATGTTACAGTAGCGTGCAAGTCCATTCACATAATCAACATATAAACCTGGGATATGACTAATATGCCCACTATCATATATTTATATAAATATATGGGGACAAGGACCAACTGTGCCACTTTAATATTAATGTAATCGTGTGTTTACAAGTTCTACGTGCAGATACTTATTTTTCTTATTCCTCTGGAACACAGTTTAGAAATTTGGACTAGGCTGAAAATTTGGTGCTTAACCATCTGGTTTTAATTGTCATGCTTTTTTTATAGATACTACTGTGTTAGTTCCTTACATACATTCTTTGGTGTCAAGGCTGAGGTACAGGGAAGAAATCAGAAACCTGAACCCAGCTGCCTATTGCCCTCCAACTCCTGCTCCAAAAAGACTTGGCTTTCTTGTATGTCCTATTTCATATCTTCCAGACTTGTTCTGAGACACCACAGGGTATCTAATATGACACTGGATGCCTATATTTATAGGCCAGTAATGTTAATAAAGTAGCAGATTGTTTGATTTGCTAAATCCTGTCACTTCCAGTTGATTTATAGAGTGCTGCAGTAGTTGTTACTCTTATCCCTGAATGCACACATCTGAGCTGCTAATTTTGGCCCCAGAAGAAATTCTAAGCAGATCAAAACCAAGAAAAGGAAGAATCAGAAAATACTAAAACATAAGTAAATCAGGAGAAGTTGCCAAGTATTGTATCTTATGATAAACTGTGGTGGTTTAGTGACAAAAATAAAACATTTGTGGTGGTTTTTTTCGTATAACTGAGGAGAAACCTTTCAAATTTGAATATATTTTTATATTGTCTCAACCGTATATAGGCCAAAATCATTGAGCAATTTCTGAAATTGTTCAGAAAAGCAGCTTTCTGAAAGCTATTTTTTAGTCTTACTAGAACAGGAGATATTCTTTCTCTTTTCCTGGAAGATCAGCAGTAATAATCCTCACCCAATATATGAGAGACCTAAGTTCTGTTCTCAGGAGGCTAGAGGGTCATTGTCTGTCAAAATCACTGTCCAAATCCCTGCTCTGAACGAGGTGGAGAGTGGATTTGTGTTCATGTATCCCACTTCCTACTTAAAGAAGTTGTAAGTAATTTTAAATAGATTTTTTCCAAGTTTTTGTAGCTGGAAACAGCAAATATATTTGTATAAAATATTTATGTAATCTCCAAGCCAGAAAGAGAACGCTCACCTGGGAAATTGGGACATGTAGCTATCAGCCTCTTCCCTAAGCCTTAAAGATTTATGCAGGGTGGAATAACTCTGTATAAGATAATAAGAAAAGCAGGCCTCGATACTCCACTGAGGGCTCTCCCTCCAGAAATAGTAAATGTGAGCTCAGGTCTGTGCAGAGGTCTGCACTGAGGTTGAGTCTCTTACTGTCTGGGAAATAGCTCTGAGGAGTAAGCCGATCGAAAGACACACCATCAATACTGGTTTTATGAATCTAGTCCCCAGTTTTCCAACAGGTTCGTAAAAAGCATTTTTTTCTTTTTGGTTCTGATAGAAAGTTTGAGTTGACTTAATTTCTTTTAATTTAAAATCCCCATTAAACGAGAATTTATGGAAGAATTTAATGAGGATTTTTTCCTTATTTGCTTTTATCCAAACATTTTTTGCCCCTCTGGTTTAGCTGCACAATATTAGTTTCAAGTAGGTTCAACTTTTGAAAAGAATGACCCCAAGGTAACCCATTTTTATCTCACCAAATGAAGGCTGAAAATTCAGATGGATAATGTCTTGCTTAATAAAAAACCTATGTTTTCTCTGGTGGTTTAAAAAAAATGACAGGGAGACAGAGAAAGAATGGTCTATTTGTGCTGTTGGTAAAGGCAGTTGAACTATCTGCCTCTTTCTCGTACACATTTCTAATTACCATATAGACTAGAGAAAAGGAGAGGGAAACAGGTGAAATTATGGAAATTTTCTGGCTCTCTACTAACTGCTTTTTGAAATATAGTACAATTGTTTCTTAATAATAGATAACAAATAAATGGCAATAGCTGGATACACCTTGTGCTGGAATAGATGTGGTATAACTTTAACGCTTCCTCGTCAAGGAAAAGGCAAGCATTCAGTCTCTCTGGAATTGCCACTTTTTTGGATCATCTGGCAGAAAGTGCTATGTGAGAAGCACAGCTGGGTCTTCTTCTCTCAGGAGGATCAAATCAAATACCCTGGTGTCAGACTCAGCTGGATAAAAAACAGCATGCCCACAGTTGTCTCCCAGTTGCCTGCAAAAATGCTTTTTAAAAATCTATTTGCACTAACTGGAATTAGTTCAGCATTTCAGACTGATTAATAAGTATTTTAATAATATTCAAAACATTTCAGTCCAATAGAAATACATAGATGCCATGAAAGCTACTGTCAGAAATCAGACCCTTAAAGGCAGAAAATGCTAATTAATTTATAGAGAACATTATGACAAATGACAGCAATTATGATATTTATTGTTGTAACAACAAATATTTTAACTATTCTCATTGATTGAGCCTAGTACCACTGAGATACAAATAAGCTAATAGTACAAACTATTTGTTTTAATGATTTTGCAAATTTGAAATTGTATTAATTACAAAGTCTTTTATCAGGATTAGGTAAAACAGCATGGAATAGAGGTAGATGTTGACCATCAGCTTCTTCCATCAGCTCAATGCTCTGCAATGTGGTCAGTTGGAAAGACAGCTTAATTTTTTTCAGAGTGAATTTTCAGATGCAGGTGCCAGTCTGCAACTCCCCATCTCTTCCGGTGTTCATAGTGTAGTAGTGAAACTGGTTAAATGTTTTCAAATGGTTTTGAGCACTTTTTTTTTTTTTTCTGAGAGTTTAGTACATTAGGAAGGACAGAGCCTATAAGAAAATTTGCAAATTCAATGAATAATTTCCAAAAATATCTTTTGTGCAAAATTTTAGCTGCTATATGTTGAAATCTAGTTATTGTTGGTATGACAGATTGAAATTTATGTATTACAGATTCTTCTGAAATTTCTAGACTCATGTGTTCTCTATTAAATTTCAGCATTAGAAAGCAGAGCCATACTAAGTGGCAACCATAATGCAGCTCAACTCAGGCTCTAGAACGCTTTAAAAATTTTTCTTACATTACAAACGAGTAGCCACCGTCTGTCAGCACAGTGTGCAATGGAATTGGTTGCTTCATGAGGACAAGAGCACTTGAGCTGCATGAGGAGAGGATGGGAGATGAGGAAACTAGGATACTGTATGCAATAATTTATTCTATCTGCATGTTATATGCAGACAGATGCCTTTAAAAATCTTAAATCCTCACTGAGCTTCCCTGTATTATTTTATTCTACTGTGTAGTTCTCAAACTGGGTTTCACAACTAAAAATAAATGATAAGAATTCTGAGACAGAAAGGAATAAAAAAGGCAAATACCTTTGTAAGCAATAGTTTTTGTCTGAATATACATACTCACTTGGATTGTAATGAATATTTTCTGTCAATTAGTTTTCTATATGAACTTCAGGCTTTGAATTGGACCGGAAAGCTTAAGCACTCACATATTCAAAACAAGAGCTTTCTCCCACCAATAACTCCAATGCCAGTGTGAAAGTTGAAGAAGCTATCAGTTCCCAGGCTGGATTCTTCCCTTACATCTTATTACAAAATACATACGAGTGTTCTGAGGAATTCAGTTATGTGAAATCGTATTTGTAGAGTTCCCGGATTTATAAAGCTATTAATTTTATTTTAGTTTAATCTAAAATCAAACATTTTCAGGACTGTAACAAAATATGCATTGGTGACCATGAGAGAATCTGTTGGTGATTTCTGTATTAAGCATAAATCTTCAAACTACTGATTAAGAAAATATGTGCAAAAATATCTCTCTTGACTGTTGGCCATGGTCAACATTTAGATGCATTAATTCCTAAGTCACAGGTGGGTTTCAGTCAATGGGTACTGCTCAGGACAGTTTGTGAAGTAACTGCTTTGTTTTGTCCTTTTGCCTTTTATTGACATTTTTTGTTATCTCCACAAAAAGAAGTCTTTTGGGGTTTTTTAGAAACTATAGTCACCATTTTTCATCTTTCTTTCAATTCTTTTTTTTTTTCTTTCTCAGAAAAGTCATTCAATCTTTTATTGAAGCCTGAAGCTTACCTCTTCTTTTACTTACCCCAGTCATATGATGAACGTGTGAAGGATTTCTATCCTGCAGACCACTTATTTTGTATTATCTAGCACAGCAGAAATTTTAATAGACTCTCATTGAATTGAGCTGGTATTTTACATTATGGAAACCAGAGTTATTTTATGTTATGGAAACATGAATACTTTGAATCAAACTCATCATGAAAATACATCAGGCATGAACTAGGCTTTTCAAATCCTCCCAGGGCCTTTAAGAAAATATATAAAATATCTTTGTCCTAAACTGAACTTCCTTAGTTTAATGTGCTTATTCCTCTGAGAACTCCAGTTTTACAGAACATATCTAGATGTAGCCTTTTATTGATATAGAATAATACTGGAAGATACCTAGGAATATCTACTTCTCACTCTAGTCATATCAGCCATAATATATGTGGGAATATATTTTAATGTTTTCTACATTAGCCAACACAAGCTTATTGGTGAGAATATATGATTAAACATTCTGACATTCATGCTCGAAATATTTGTCTAGTGTATTAATTCCCAAAGAATATTATTACCACTTTAAAAACAGACCATTGGAGATTCAGCTATGATTACTTGTTTAGACTGTTTTCAGGATTACTGGATCAGTTTATATACCGTTTTATTTCATGATGAACCTCTGTAGTAAATTTTCAGACACTCTCTTCCTCCCCAGTTCCTTCCCTTTCCAATATTATTTTTGTGATAATGCTACAAAATGTGAACAAAACCAGTGCTTTTCAGTGCTTCCTTACCCTGAAGTTGTTTGTATTGTTGTAGGTGTTTATATGAGTATATCCTACAATTATTTCTGTAGAAATACACCAATGAAACTGTATCCCTGCTGCAGGTGAGAGGTAGATTTAGACTTTCTTGAAAGGTAGGTAGGTTTTTGTGTGCATGTAAGTTATCAATTTCTTCTGAACATAAATGCTGCCCATATTACAACTCCCAAAGCTTCTGGTCACAGCAAAGCATTGTGGGGTCACCTGAAGCCTTATGGGCAGGGCAGGAGGAATGGTTTCTCCTTCATCTGGTAAGACAGTGCCTAAACATGACCAATCTTATTATTATACACACTTATATTTCCCAGAGCTAAGAAACACCAGTAATATTTTTTTCCTGTTATAGGAAGAATTTGATCTTCTAGCTTCTTCAGCTCCATATTGGGAAGCTCATCTACTATCAAAGCTCCTTAGGAACCAATCAGGTTTTGTTCCTGAACATAATGCTGAGTTCTGCTTGCAGATTGTCTTGTTTGTATTGTGGCTCCTGTGTCTATTCTCATTCACAGAGATTTCATTACAGCCACTATAGTCTTTGTCTATTTTTTTCTCTCTAAAACGAGTGAAAATTTTACCAAATATTTTCTCTTGTTTTAATTTTTACCAAATGTAGCCACAGCAGCCAAGACCTGTAATGCTTTATGTATTTTATCATTATTCTAAGAAAATTAGGTTTGATTATCATCTTATTTGTACATGTGTGTTTCTGCAGCCACCTCTCACATTTTATTCAACAGGTGAACATCACAAGAGTGTCCACGGTCTTGAAAACATCAAACTGCTACATGCTTAGTGAAAAATGGCAGGGCAGGTAGGTAGAGAGATCCTTTATATGGTACAGAAAGACTATAGTACCACCAAGGGTTGTATGGCACCAGGGAACCTACATAGGAGATTCTATAAAAACGTGCCCCGACTCCTGTACTACTATGCTACAACAATGAAGCAGAGCTTTATTTAGAACTTATTAGAGATCAAAAAATGTCATCACAAGACAGGAATCTATATGAAAGCAGGCTTCCTGTGGGTCTACAGTGTGTTGAACAACCTGTCATTTAGTTTTGTTTGGCTTATATAATGCGATTACTATCTCAAGCAATCAAAACATGCATTAGAGTCATTATTACTTCTGTTCCTTTCCTTGTATCTGATTTTCAAATTGTCAGAATTATGTCTTTTGTTCTATAATAAATTAATTGGATTTGAATCTTCTATCATTGGCAGATGGATTTCTTTGTTTAAATATAAATATGATGGTGCTGATTTATTTGGATTTTTAAATGCTGATTGTATGATAATTGTATCTTCTTGTGAATAAATGAATTATTTTCACATTATGTTAATCTCATTTCCCTTAAAGCTTGCCTGAAAATCAGACTGATTTAATTACATGTATAGGTGAATACCTAATCCAGAATGATCTATTTTTAGTCTGTTGAAACACTCTTGTCAATTTTCTCCAGTATCTTTTTATTATTGGCAATGCTGGTAAGTGCACTGCTAATGCAGCTGCATGGAACAATGTTTTTCCAAAACAACAGCTCATGCATGTTATTCTACTGGAATTCTGCTGTGATTAATTCTATGGTTGTAATATTTTATAAATACAAGGAAAAGAACTAGAAAGGAGGGTTTACTTTATACTGTGTAAAACATGTTTGAAGTTTCTGCCTATCGAAGAGGTTTTTTTAAATTATCATTAGTTTTTACTGGTGTTATCTACTTGTTCAACACAAGTTATGGAATAAGTTGTAAGAAACCACCATCAATTTCCATGCAGAGTCTTGTAATAGGAAAAAGGAAACACACTTTCTGTGAAAAGCTAAAACGTTGTTATTATTAGCCTAATTAAAGTCTTAACACTAAATGTTAAGTTAGAATAGTAATCATTCAAACTGTGTACAGTTTAAATTAATACAGACAAACATTCCAGTATCTACTACTTTGCTTCTAGGTATTACGGTTGCTTCACTTATGGAGTGGGCGCAGAAAAATAATCATATAAAATAATGGGTATAGAACATCATAAGCATCCTGTGACCTTTCCTGGGAGGGTTATGATGTTGATGCTTTCTTCTGAGTAGGTTCTGCACAGGATCATTGTACTGTACTTAGTAATATGCTCAATATCTTGTTACTTCTGCATTGGTATGGATTTCCACGTCGCAACCAAAATTACTATGTATGGTTTGATTTACATATATTGGACATATTAGACACTTCCTTTATGTCTCTTTCTTATTCCAGAAACTGGTTTTGTTCAGTTGGTTTTTTTTGATGATCATTATTTGATCATTGAGTCTTTGAGTTGTTTATAGCCCTGGAGTCTCTGGAATCATCATGTGATTGTACTTTTAAGGTTACTGGTGTCATCCCATGCCTGTTCTCCTGTTTGTGGTGTTTTCCTCACAGTCATAGATACTTTAGTCTGCTCAGTCTAAACAGTCTAAACTGTCACACACCATTACCAGATATTTGAACTAAGCAATAACTAAGCTAAGCAAAAGCTAAGACAAAGTAGGCAAAAGTAATGCTTTTCATATTTTTTTCCCCCAGATAAAACAAGTCCCTGTGCAGGCGCAGACAAGGCCCAGTCAGGCCCAGAAAAAGCCTGACTGGTCAGAAGGCCTGAGTTGTTAGCTTAACACAGAACCAGGACTGTTATCACAAGGAATGACAATGCCATAGTCACTGGGCTACAAGACCTATGCTAGCAAGATTTAATCCAAAAATTTAAAACAACTATTGTAAGCTTCATAAGTATTTTACTTTTTTTTTTTCTCATTTTTCATCTGGATAAACACCATCTGAACACAAACTCCTGGTATACCATTTATTTAGTATTAATAAGTTTTGACCAGAAAAACAGATGGTCTTATTTTCCTCACTGGAGTATCTGTAAACATGAAGATACTTACTATTGAATATTGGCAATGTTGATCACATAATCTGCTACTTGATGCTATTCTGCCTTACAAAGAATTCTATGAGAAGTCAGAGTACATTTTTTATTAATTTTTATACATGAACATATGAAGTGAAATCTATAGCATTTAACATAATTTTGAGGTCAAAAGAAACCCAACAGTAGTTTGACTGGTGGGAAGAATATTCCAAGCTCAATGTCTCTGGTATCAGCAGAATATTTGGAAAGAGAAGGACATAGGTTGGCATGGCAACACTGCTTAACACATATTTGTCAAGGCGTTGTAATTACTTAGCAGAAGACATAGGTCACAGGAAGAATGTTATCAGAAACAAAATTGTTCCATCTTCTTCTCAAGTTCCAGGCCAAAGGTTTCTAGATAAATCAAGAAATGCAGTTTGACTGGAGGAACTCATTCTCTCTTGCCTTGGCCTTAGTGAAATCTCCTATCAGTATGGGTTTCTTCTTGTGTGCGCTGTATGTGAATTGCAGATTATTTTGGCGAAGGTATTCTCTTATTTACATGATAAAATGTCTGGATGTGAAAAAATGAATTGTTTACTTATTTGAGGTGTTGCTCTTAAATGCCTCAAATTCATCTGCTCAATATCTAAGTTTTGTATTTAAAATACAAAGTAGTATTTGGGGGTTTTGAGAGATCAATACAGTACAGTGCACTGTACTTTATTTATTAAGTAAGGTTGAAGGAAAACTTGTCCATTTGGAGCTGAATGGATTTGATGTGGTAAAACTGGAAGGCTAGTAGAACATGGTTGCTGCTGGATTGCTGCAAGGCTTGTGTTAGATTGTGGTTTAACACATCTTAAAACCATGAGCTGTGGTCTCCCATCATCACTATTACATCTAAAAACTCTTCTTGTCAGCGCAAGGCTTTGAGTCTTTTGATCAAAGTTGGAATTACCTGTTGCCACTAAAGACTGTTCACTGCATATAATAGTTGAAAACTTACTCTCACAGTATGCCATGCTTTTAAATATTTGCTAGTAATATTCTTGTATCTCTCAATAAATTTAACTTGCTTACAAATATGGAGCAGTTAAGCTTTTCAGATTAAACACTGATAATGAATTTCATAACTAGAGCCTAAAATTGACCAAACCCAGGACAAATGGCTACAAAAATAGCAAAATATTCATTGGTATTTCTCCTCTTTTTGATGACACCTAAAATAGTTTGCATACTGTAAGCATGGTCTGGCTCTGAGCTCCACAAGCACATTTCAGTGATGTCCGTGGCACCGGATGACTCGGGGCCGTTGTAAAAGGGACTCAGCCTTGAGGCTTGAGCCTTGAGGCCTCACCTCTGCAGACACTTGCTGGGGAGCTGTGGAGGTGCCTTGGCCTTGAGGTGCTGTGTGAACTGAGACAGAACCGGGCAATGCGGCATCCCTCAGAGCCGCAAACCTGCCTTTGGCTTTGAATTCCTTCAACAAATATGCCCAGAGGAGTCCTGATCAAGCCCCTATTCAGCTGCCTAAACCCAGACAAACACATGCCATCGGGCCGCCATTTGGCATCAATGGGCCCAGACAGTGTGGGGCCATGCAACAGATAGGGAGGACATAAGGGGAAACACTGTTAAGTCCAGTACAGACCTGCCCACTGCCACGTTGATCAGAGAAAAAAAAGCAAATAAACTCCCTTGACTGAGACTGAGACTTGGCAGCCGCTTCAGCCCTGCGAGAAGACCCTTCCCCGTGGCGAGGCTGCGGCTGAGGGAAGGCACCGAGAGCCCTGGCTTGGAGAGCGGGCTGAGTGGCTATTCGAGATGCTTTAAGTGTGGGGTGACTGCCTAACGCACATGTAGGTTTTGGTGTGCTTGTGAGTCGTGATGGTGTCCTCAGGAGTGTGCTCAGGAGTCTGCGACAGTCCTGATATTCAGTCTTGCGGGTTGCACTGGGCGGGGATAGTGAGGTTTGTGACCCTGCTGCGGGCCATAGTAGCCCGTGTGGTATGGGCAGTAGTGCGGTTTGTGGATCTCATGTGGTTAAGTGTGGTTGTACTTCTAAACTGCAATAGTGCATTTCTCCATTGTGTCCATACAGCCTGCAAGTGACGAATCTGCACGTGGATGATGACGACGATTATTATTATTATTATTATTATTATTATTATTATTAATTCCTCCNGTTTGTGACCCTGCTGCGGGCCATAGTAGCCCGTGTGGTATGGGCAGTAGTGCGGTTTGTGGATCTCATGTGGTTAAGTGTGGTTGTACTTCTAAACTGCAATAGTGCATTTCTCCATTGTGTCCATACAGCCTGCAAGTGACGAATCTGCACGTGGATGATGACGACGATTATTATTATTATTATTATTATTATTATTATTATTAATTCCTCCCTACTACCACTACTACTGTTATTCCCTACAGTCGCGTGTCCTTCCGTCACACATACCTAGATATACAAATACAGGCTGTACAGCAAAGGTCACCTGCTGCATGTGCATCTCTATGCCACAGGACATGTGCTGATCACTGAGGGGTGCTGGGAGCAGTATCTGTTGGAAAAGGATTCCTCTGTAGCTTATGACCTACTTTATTTTGGCTGGTGGCTGTACGTTGTAGTGCTGCAGCCTCTTCAGTTCTCGCTTCAAAAAAAGACTGTGCTGCATCTGTGTTTGGAGATGATGCAAATAGGTGTTAGTGATTGCAGGAATGGGGGTTCTTTTGCTGCCGGTGCCGGATGATAATTTCAGAAATTATTATGAAGCCTGTTTAACTGAAGCTTAAATGTAATTCATGATTTTTTCTTTACTTTCCTAAAGTTATGCACAAAGAATTGTAAATTTCTCATGTTTCCACGGTTTTGATGAATGGTTTGTAAATGAAAGACATTATGGATTTTAACAGTATTTAAGCTTTATTTCTATTGTCTTTGTGGATTTATAACATGCTGCTTTTATCGATCCGTACCATTAATGCACATATATGCTAAATTTACTTTCTGAGATTGATCGTGCTAAGTGTGGTTTGTTGGCTTTAATCTGTGTGCATAAGGAGAAGAGCCTTTGAGCAGAGGAAGTACTATTTAGAACAGAGGTCTTTTCAAGGAAAAAATCCTAGGGAATGTGTCTCTCATAGATTTTGCACATAATTTTGAGTTTTCAAAAAAAGCCCATAGGGAAAATTTTGCTTTGTTTTATAGGAATACAGATTCTCAATTGGTATAAATAGACCTAACTTCTTCAATTTCAATGGATTTAAACCACTTGATATACTTTTTTGAGGGAGAAAGACTTTTGTCAGCAGCCTTTCAGTTAAATAATCTAGTCATTTATCTGAGCAGCATTCTCAAAATTAAAAAGTAGAAATGTTCTTGTTGGAGCAGAGAAACAGAATAACAAGGCTGTCTGAGTTCACACCTTGCTGAAGATACTAATTGAAATTGAAAAGTCAAAACAGTTTAAAACAAAGCAAAAGAAATTTAACAAAAAAAAAAATAACAGTAGTGAAGTTTAACACTTGGAAATTCTTATTTGTTTTCAAGAAATCTTTATAAATTAAATTTAATTGGAAGTGTTTTTGTAATTGACTCATAGAGTTATCTGTTAGTGTTAATATTTCACTTTTTTGAATTAGTTTAAAATACAGCAGCACAGATTTTAGCCTTTTGTTATGTGGTCAGATCCATGTATTGCTAATAGTCTTTCAAATCTGCAAAAAAACGGCTGCAGCCTCTAGGACAGCCCACTGAAATCCGCTCTTTAACTCCTTGTGCAAGTCTCCATGCACAGTGTCATATAAAGGACAGTACCTTTAAAGGCCACTATTTTTTTTTCATTGCTTAGTAGCTTTATCAGCTACTAAGTTAACTCCACACAAGGTCTTTGTTCTACCTGCATAAAAATCAAGGAAGACCTTGAAATATTAATGAGACAAATGGGAAAAAAATACCCACTGCAGTGTGTTGGAAAAAGAAAAAGTTACCTTAGATCTATCAGCTCAGAAACAATAACCCCAACCACCTAGCACAGCACTGCACTGTTGTCTATTGCTTTGGGATTCTCAATCCATTCTGGGGTAAACCTTGACTTCTGTTTACGGGGTTGGTGTGTGTGTGTGTCTGTGTCCCTATTGTTCCTAAAATGTTTTTCTGTTTTGAGTCTTTATGGCTTGACGTCTTTCAGGCTGTCATCGTGAACAAAACTTGCAGCTTATTGGTATTGATATAA
The DNA here is from genome assembly GCA_013399135.1 of Heliornis fulica. NCBI lineage: Eukaryota > Metazoa > Chordata > Aves > Gruiformes > Heliornithidae > Heliornis > Heliornis fulica. Next base: position 1,747,652 of record VXBZ01000778.1, read on the forward strand.
CAATTTTATTTTCACAATGGGATAAATTAAACTGAAAGAGGTTCAGGACCAAGGCTTTATGAATGGTTCATATGGATAGATTGAAGTTATCCCATGAGAACATGAGTGCCTCTAACACTGAAGATCTAGCTGACATTTGACTGGAGCATTTTCAGTGGTTACACATGCCTCTATTTTTGTGGAAAGGACAATGGATTGTTTCCTGCTAGAAGTGCTTTATTTCATGTTGTAATCACTAATAGCTTACTGGAACTAGCCTGTCTTGGTTGTCTTCTTGAGGATTAAAGGCTTATTTCAGAAGACCAAAATTCCTGTAACTTTCACTGTACATTATTAAGAGAAAAAGGCTACCTCCTCTATTGATGGTAAACCTTTAGAGTTTCATTGATTCAAATGAACTATAGCAACTCAAAGGAGTGGAAAACCCCCTCAATTTTGTACTTGTTTCTGATGCCATCCAATTTATATACAAGAATCCAACCCAGTCTTCCTGGCTTAAGACTCCCACCAAGTTCTACATAGTTTATAGTTGAAATTCACAACAGAAGGCAAGGAGATTACAGTGTTCAGACTGCACCTTGGGATTTCAGAGATCCAAGTTTTAGTAGCAAAGAATTATAGGGCTCATGGGGTAGAGAGTATAAATTCCCCTGCTGGTTTGTTGTTTTGTTTGGGGCTTTTTGTCTAAATGTATCTTGCATTTGCCCGATGTCAGAGAGAGCAAGAGAGTGGCCTCTCTTGGGAAGTGGGAAGTGAAGGTTTGGACTTGCCTTTTCAGTAAGGCAGACCTTAAAATTAGGCACTTTAAACTGCCTCTAACCCCCATAATAATACTGCTGCTAACACCATTTTCCCTTGTCTTTTTTTTGAATCTGAGTCCCACTAGGTCATTTCTCCAAAGCTCTAGGTCTTTAAAGAGGCTTCTGAGTACAATTCTGCAGTCACATATGCCCAGGGGCAGGATCTGAGACAACTTGTCCTCAGGGTTGATGCAATGTGTAGGACTAGACAGCCCCGTTTTGTTTAATCCTACTCTGAGGTGGGGTGTGCCCTGTAAAGGGAATGTATGCATTTCAGCCTGTGTCCAGGACTCCACTCCAAGGAGTAGGCATTGCACTGAACATCTGCGTTGTAACACACTAGATAGTTGAAGTCCTTATGCCCTCTATCTGATTTTCTATTTGACCTTGCTGTGCCTTCATTGTAAAATAGTATTTTCTATGTTAACATTTAATATTATGATGCATCTGGGTATTAGAATGATACAGAAACTATAAATTCTTTTAATTATTTATCCATTAGTATGAACTTTGATATTTTCCCCAACTATTGATATAGTTGTGAAATAACTAAGAAGGCTAAGAAAGGAAAAAAGAGATATGGTATAGAATGAACTCATCTAATAAGCTGGGGTGCATTTCATATCTTACATTTGACCTTTAAATTAAATTACAAAAAGTACCTGCAATAATTGAACATACAACATTTTCCCAAGACATTTTCTTGTTCACATCCAAGTTTTTTGTACATACCAGAAAAGACTCAAGTGTTTTAAACACTGTATTTTCTTTCTAACATATAGATGAAATTACTGTAATATATTTGCATTTTTTTAATTTCTACAATTCCCTTTATACCTGTTCTATACGAGTCTCACAATAGCACTGGTAAACAACAGAGCAGTGTGGGATATGTGTGATATCTTGTATAATAATTGCACTCCCACACAAGTAATTTTAGGGTGTGCAAAACTTGTTTTCTTTATTATTCTTACAAATCAACATTGTAATCGGTTTTATATGAGAGACAATAGACATAATCCTGCTTATTGTGTGCTGTGGCGAATTCAGTAATTTATTTTAAAAAAAATCTCAAAAAACTAATTTAATGCAAAAGTAGAATTGAACCTTGACATTGTTATTGAATATATACTCCCATGTCAGGTGGAATAAGAGAAGAAAATAGGAGCCAGCTTTGTGGACAGCGTGTTTCAGGTTGTAATTCAGAGTGATCCACAAAAGCATTATACTTTTCATTGACTTGGACTCCCTTCTGAAAGAAACTGGAGAGAATCTCTGATCTCACTTTTGGGTATCTCCTTTTATGGAGAAACTGAAAAATATTTAGTCGGTTGTTTTGGTATGAGGTACATCTTCTGAACTGCAATTAAGATTTTGTATTCCATATAGCTGTGCTGTAGTCTGCAGTGAGAAGCTGTTGATCCTGGGGTTATTTATTGCCATAAATGCATTAATTCATTTTTATTGTTATGTATAATTATGTCATACATAAGAAGCAAGAAAAAGATATTATCCCTACTTCATAAAAAGTCATAAATATGTATTTCATTGGCCTAGAATGCTAGTCCTTTTTGAAGTCTGTATTTACAAAAGATTTCTGTAAGAAAATGCTCATTTTCATTTATCTGATCATTAATAATGGGATTTATTGCTGATAAAATAATTATTTTGTTTCTACTTTGTTGGCATATAGTTTTATCAAGTGTAACATGTTTTATTTTTATTTTTGAAGAAATCTTTAAAAGCGTATCCTGAAGAAACCCATGTTTTTCAGCATGGTCAATCCACTACTAGCTCCCAGGTAAACTACATCTCTCCAGCTGCTAGAACTTGGCTTTCTGGGGCTGATAGCAAACAGAAAGGAAATAAGTACTCTGACTCAGAATTGACAGAAAACAAATTCAAAGAAATAAGGTTTTGGCAGCTAATCTTTAGAGGCTAAGTCATGCTTTCATAGTCAGGTCTTAATAAGAATCCTTTTTTCCAAGACAAACAGCTCGGTCCTTTGCCCGGTGTTGGCACAGTTAGATTGTTCAGTACACCATGAGGAAGAATGTAAGTTCTGGTGATAATATTTACATGACAAGTAGATGTATTTTCAGGATATCTTTATGTTTTTTAGGCTTTTTAAAGAAAATCTTTCTAAGGGTAATTAATTTCAAGCTCAGTGTGTATTGCATAATATATAATGGACTGGCTTTTACAGAGCCAGTCTACAGTTGGGCAGCTTTTAAGAAAGAAACAACTTCTGCTGTATCAGTCAGTCTCCTGTTCATGTCCTATCCATGCTCTGTACATGTCTCATGCTGCCTAGTCTCATTACAGCTGATATAATTTGTTTCTTTAATCAGACATGAAAATAGATTTCTTGTGTTTAGCTTATATTTCTGCCTACAAAGCACTTCTAAAAACTTTGCACAAATCTGTAGTTTAGTTTACTAACAGAAAACTCTTGATGATCTTAAAGGTCTTTTCCAACTAAGGTGATTCTATGATTCTATGATAATGTATTGGTTCTCTTGACTGAGCTGGAGTCAGAGTTACATGGGACAGGAAAGGAGGAAGAGCCATAGTCAGCTGAAGTGACAGATGCAAATCCTTCTGTTGCTGTGAATTAAAAACTGCTCCCTTTAAAGGGTAGTTTGAACAGTGGCTACATTACAGTGTCATGGGCAAAATCTTTAATGGAGAGAAATTGCTTCAACTAATCTATTTGTCAGTAGGGAGGGGAAGTAGAAAACTATATATAACTTACAAGCTGAAAGGTTTTGCCCTTCTCCAAAAGAATAAAATAATACAGCACTGAATAATGGCTTTGATTCCAGTTTTAAATTAGAAATCCAATTTGTTCTTATGAGCTCCCTACTCCATTTCTTAGTATGCTCAATTCTTCTGGGTGACATTGTGAGATAAAGCAGAATTTACAAGATTGAAATAGGTAAAATTTTCTTACAGCTAGACTGAAACCTGTCTAGAATGATGCATATAAATGATCTTGCTTTTATTAATAAATGCCAAGTATCCCCATATAAGATTATTTTTTATGTTTAGAGATGTGTTAAATACAGATGCCAAAGCCATTCTTTTCATAATTAGTGTTACCTGTTGCAGGAGCTGAAATTTTAGCTATCTGAATACAGTAATGTGTTATGATTACATGAATGCAGGCATGGGAAAGAGAACTGGCAGGATAAAGTAAGTGATTTCTGTCACTTAAAACCTCTCTCAGAAAAAATTTATGCTATGCAAGTGCTGCTTAATAATTTATATCCATGCTTAAATTGGGATTTGTCTGCTGTGTTAAAAAAACAGTGTTGTGTGTTCATCATGCCCTAGGGTGGTAGTAGTGAAATGAGTTGGGTCATTATTTAGGTTATGAAAAAATGTGTCAAATAGCAATTGCATAGTTTAACTTTAATGAAGAAGAGATCTTCTCAATAGAGTTGTAAGTAAAATTTATTTTTAAATTTTTAAAAAATTATTGTTACAGAAAAACAGTAGAGGAGAACTGCAGGTTTCTGTCTTTATTAATCTGTGAATTTTACATGGGCAACCTGTGAGAAAGTGCATTATTCTGTAAATGCCAACAATGGAAATGTACATTGTGAACTTCTGCTGTATGCAGAGTATATAACGTGCAGTGGAAACGTTTCTGAACACAGGGTACTTGAATTTGCAATTGAATTAACTTTGAGAGGTTAATTCTTTAGTAAACCGCAATCGTAAACTGTATTCAGAGAAAAATGTTACCTTATATGCCAGTTGACAATGCAAACATTAGAGACTGCCACCATAACATATTTGGGTCAGAAACATCTATTGGCTTGTACAAAAATACAAGTGTTTATAAGGAATATTCTAGTGGATTTGTGTTTTGTATGTTTTCCAGAAACTTTTGGAGGAGTCTGATCCTGCCTGTTGGCTTTGCAATGCCTTGCTGTTTGTTTGCATGCTGAGATGAGCTAGTGGGGTGTCGGGGGGAGCACAAACATGCCATGAAGAAAAAGGCTTTGTTGATGTAATTATACTCTCTGCTTTATTTTCTTCAGGTTTGAGGTAGTTGTCCTCATAACATCCATAATAAACACTTCATTTTCAGTGGCACCTCTGTTGCTCCTTGCTCGCTAATTTCCACTGTGTTTAGTTTTATCCCTAATGTAAATTATTAGCCTTTAGATACGGGAAAAGTTAACATGTTGTTGCTGTAGGCTAGGTGTAATTCCTTTAATCTTGGTGGTAATTTCCTGGTTAAATATTTGAAATAAATACCTTTAAATAATAACATTGTACAAGTAATATTAATCCGTTATGTCACTTTAGTAGTACATTTAGATATTCAGTTGTTTCTGACTATAGTTTTTAACTTTTATGTTTGGAGCCTAATTTGTCAAAGAAGAATTTGCCTTGTTTATAATCATATATTTTAACCATCATGTTTTAATTCTGTCTGTATCAGAGAATACAGGGAAAAACTAATATAGAGTGTAGAATGCTCAGTGGTAATCTCTAGGCACTGAATGATAGCAGGGACATTCTCCTGTGCTCGCCTCTGGTTCCAGAATGTATTAAAAGACAAAAGTGGAGCAGAAATTCAGCTTTTATCCCAATGACTTTTATCTGTTAAAAATAAAGATTAACTGGTTAGATATGGCTGAAATGTTTTTGTGTATGTTTTTGTGTAATACAACTGTAGCACAAATATTTTAATTACATCTAGGTCATTCCTGAAATAGAGAGTTCATTTCAATTTCTGCCAGTATTCACAGAAACTTGTTTTGATGTTGCCTTGCAGACCTTCATTAATTTAAGCTTAAATCATAGAAATTCAAATGATTTTTAAGCAGAGACCAAGCTATTGTGGTCAGTTCTTTTCTCACAAAAAATGAGAGTAGTAAGCTTTTAAATGATCAGATATTCAGTCGAGGGATGGAACGAGAGTCATCTTGTATTTTTGGTCGTGGCATCATGACGGGTGGAGAGTTACTATCTTGAGAGAGACTATGAGGGGGGTTATTTTACCTTGTTTGATGTCCATGCAAATGTACTGTGATTTTTTTTTTTACCCTTTCTGTTTGAGCATAATTGAACTCTTCATGTTTTTAAGGTTGACCTGCAAAGTGAGAATTGTCTCCTGCTTTTAAAAATTTCCTATGCTGAAGTGTTCTCTTTATACTGATTTTACATTCTTAAGAAATAATAAAAAAAAAATAGAAAAAAAACTAAAATTCCCATGAAAACTTAATGGATTTTTTTCTCCTTTGTGTTTCAACTTTTGATGCATAAAAACATCTTTGATGGCTGCCTCTTTTGTAAGTTACATGTTCACACCACAACCCTCAAGTCTTGTGTACTACCATCAGTTCTAGTTTTGTGAAGTAATTTTGCTGCATTTTTCCTCATTTTACTGCTCTCCCTTATGAATCCCAGTAGGTAGAATCCAAGTTGCTACACATGAGTTAAACAGATACAACATAAAGATAATTTCTTTTTTATGGGACCATTGCCCAGATAGGAAACGACTCAACGGTTGAAGCATGCTAGATTTCACTGAATGTCAAAAAAAAAAAAAATAAAAAAAATTCTCTACTGGAGGCATTAAATATGTACATTGCATATTTTTATAGATTGTGCATAGTGCTTGCTATTTCTTTCAGCTTTCTATCCTATTTTTCTGGCTTCTGTTTTTGCCATGTGTCTGTCTAATAATGGCATTTAAATTTCAAGTGCCTTACCTACTGACATTTCATAAAATCCCAACACTTAGTCAGTGTAAGACCGTGACAGATGACAATGTCCTTGGCTTCATGTCCATTTACATATGCAAATGTAAGCACTTACAGTATTCATGTATGATTTTCTCTCTTTGCCCCTGCTCGTGCTGCATAGGACGTCTGAAATAGTAAGTAAGTTTGGGACATTTTTTTTTTTTATTTGAGAATAATTCTGCAATCCAACTGAAACCTCACATGCTGCCGGAAGAATAACAAACTAAGAAATACTTTGAGTAAGAAATAGAACAGCGAAGCTTTCAGAAAGTGTGAAGAACAACTGGAGAAGGCTTGCACAGCATTTCATCCTAAGCAGTGGATATCTTCCAGAAAGAAAATTCTGGCTCCAAGCACTGTTTTGCAGTTTTCAGTTAAATCAAAGGAAGTAAGCCAATTATGTTTCTTTTTACAAGAATTTGAGAGTGTTGTATACTGCATAAAAAAAGAACTGGAAGATATGTAGTCTCAAGGCACAAATGGATAGGTATATGACTGAAAAACTGGTTAAAAGCTGATGAGCCGAAGATGGGGACAGCTCCAGGGGAGAGAGCTCCTGGAATCCTGTGACATTTCTGTCACACCGGGACTGACTCCTTGCAAGATGCAAACAGAAGTCCTGGAGTTAACAGAATTTACCAAGAAAAAACCTCAAACATGTCCACAGTGAAGTTCACAGGATGTCAGGAGTTGGAAGGGACCTCGAAAGACCATCTAGTCCAACCCCCTGGCCGAGCAGGATCACCTAGATTAAATCACTCAGGAACATGTCCAGATTGGTCTGGAGTGTCTCCAGAGAAGGAGACTCCACAACCTCTCTGGGCAGCCTGTCCCAGTGATCTGTCATCCTCACAGTTAACGGAGACAACACCAGTAAAAAATCCCCTGAAAAGAAGGGGTGGCACTATTTTAACTCTACAGCATCGTGTTTCTGAACACCTGTGGTAGTAGCAAACTCATTAGATGTGGACATGCTTACATACCTGCCGTAGTGCAGTGGCTTTGTGTCGTGCTCTCTGCCACACTAGTCATCCTGGCTTACACTGTCTGTGCCAGGCAGCCACCTTCACTACATCTCTGCATTCCTAAGCTCTTCCCCAGAGCTACCAACTGCAAACCTCCTTCCCTTCTCAGGGCTGGCGGCGGGAAGTAGTGTCTGGGGAAAGGAGGGTTTATCAGAAGCATAAATGTGTCAAATGTTGCTTTAACCAAAAGAGTAAATTGACTGATGTGGCAGAAAACTCAAGTGAGCATTTGATGGCGTCTCTTGAGGCACATGGGAGCTCTAAATAGAAGGCAGGCTACGGCTTTAAAAAAATAAATGAGGTGAAATTTGTAAGGGGAGGTAATAGGTCTTATTTGATCATCTGATACTGGTAAAAAAGACCGATTTTGGAGGTGATGACTTTTTTGTAGGTCACTATTTTACAGGATAGATATTTATAACTTAAATATTAATTATAGATGGATGTTTCTATGAGAATTTATATTTAACTGCCCTTAAAAATAGCAAAGATATTTTTCTATTACCAAGGTGGTTGTTTTTTAATAAATTTTTAGATAACTATCAAAAATACATGTAATTATCTTTATTTCTAGACTAGTTTTAGAATTTCTTTCTCATAGTGGAGCAGTAGAGCAGATACAGATTCACTGACTGCACAAACCCCCAGCATTACAACTTCTCAGCCATGTAGTTTGGTTCTGAGATGAACTTTGACTGTTGCTGTTCACTGACTTTCGGGTTTCCTGGGCAGTTTAAGTTGCTGCTTATAATTATACAAAGTTTTGCTTTCCCACCATTTTCTTCTAGAAGTTGACTGTCCCATATATTATAGAACTACTAAATATAAAATCAGTACTAAATATTACTGTATAACATATATAATTTCTGCCAGAGGTGGATGTCTTTTCTTATCATACTGTACACTTAAGTCTGAATGCAAAATATTGTTTACACTTTTCAATTTTTCTAATAAGTAGGCTTTATATAACTGTTGCATTAATAAAACTGGCTCTTTGTAATGGAGAAAAACTGTTTTTCAGATTTTATATGATATAAATAATTCAAGAGACGGAGGACTGTACTGCTGCTGTTTAACAGCATTCTGGATACACCAATATTAATTAGAAGCTGTCATTAGGCTGTCTCTAGCCACATGCTGTCTTTGACAATAGCCATGGAACAGTTCATAGTGTGGTGACATAATCTTAAAAAGCCTTTGGATACAGGGTTATTTATTAAAAAAAAAATCAAATGGCATTTTCTGAGACACATTTTAAACCGACCAAACCATATCTGCAAAAGTGATTTAAAGTCTACATGAGTCTTTTCCCATTAATTTTTCATGAGACAGTCTAAGTGGATAAATTATTTTGAAATTGGGATTTAGTCATCTAAGTAACTTGTTACTTAGTCAAACTTTTAATTAACTAAACTGTTCTCTTTATAATTCATATTGAGCAATTTCCTGCAGCAGTATTTTACAGGTGAAAATCCATGGATTGCTGATTTACTGAATAAGAAATAAAATACAAAAAGGATGACTTGTAAAAAGAATTTAATTTATTGCTTTTGAATTTCACTTGAGGATGCTTTTATTTTTGTTCTGTGGGTTTCCAATTTTTCCTAAAAGCATTATTTTATGAACCATTGACATATATACCATCACTCTCTTAAACTGTAAAATTCTTTTAAAGAATTGTAGGATATTCTACATGGAAAACAAAACTACTCAAGGACAAGCTTTGAGGTTTTTATTTAAATGCCAAAGAAGAGTTATTTCAGTAAGAATAGCACTAATACTTAAAAAAAAAAAAATCCAGGGGAAAACTCCCGAGGAAAAAAAAAGTTTTAACAAGTCTTGTATTTCCCAAAAAGAAACTTTAGTTCTATTAGAAGTTATATATAATGGTCACACATTGTGCATGAAGTTTGTGCAGTGTAAATTGGATTGGAAATATTTTAGAAACAGTGTTAGGAGTAGAGGAAAATTATATTTCTCAGAGACACAGGACAGCAGCCTTGTCTTAACAATAATCCCAGAGGGCTATAAGGATGTCAGTGCTCTGTAGACAAACTTGTCTTGAGTCCTCTGACTCTTACCAGAAGGCTGATTTAGGTTGGGTATTTTCTTGTGCTAGGTTAGTAAGGAAAAAAGAAATAGATTTTCACATTTAGTTCAGAACTCGTGTATTAAATATCTCTCTGATCCACAGATAAGCAAAGAATGTTCTAGTCTATGTGTGTTATTTAAAACAAAGATAATTTTGATTCTACAGAGTATATTATCCTAACTAAAATATACACACGCCAAATGTTCAGAACACAGCTAATTAGATAGGCAGCTATTTTATAATGGGAACAGTTCATCCCACTTGATATATCATTATCCAAATGCAGTTTTTAAACTCTATAAGATCTAATTTTGCACAGCACTGTTCATTCGTTAGTAATCCATATGCATCGAAGTAATGGAACTATTCGCAGTAGAAACGACTCGCAAGCTCAGAGGACTATAAAAGCAGCTCTTCATATGACAACCTGTATTTTCCACTTACTTGTTTTATCATAAGAGATGCATTTCTAATAGATTACATTGCATTTCAACTGTAGTTTACATTTCCAAAAAGGTCTTGAAAATTTTCTCTTAAATGGCTTTTGAGGCGCATCTGAATTTTTGTGGTTCTTGTGACAGTCCCAAAAGAAAGGAACACAAGTTGCCATCAATAGGGAAATTTCTATCATTTTGTGAATTTTATATGCATTTTGTTTCATAGAGCTGCTGAGCTGATATTGAAAGTGGGTATCATTATATCATTCCAGCAATAGAAAGGAACTTACTTGTTCATTCATTTTTGCAACCTAATCCTGTACTGCCATCGCAACCCATCCTCAGGTCTTCTGTAGAAAAATACATATATAGTAGATTTACCTTTTTAAAAAAGAAGTAAAATAAAATAAAGAAAAAATCTGTCATTTCTTTATGTAATCCCCTACCAAGAATAATTTTAGTTTAGACTGCCTCCAGTTTTTATCACTTTGTAAATGTCAGATTTATAAAATGTATACATAGTTTTATACAGAGATGTGAAAGATTTAAGTTTGTGTCATCTAATAATTCTTACATACTTCAGTCTTTGGTTTTTCCTTGTTAAAAATTGTCTACATTTCACACCTGGTTTCCCATTTCTCTTTTCATCTGAAGACATCACTTCTATTTTCTGAATGTAAGAGTTTAACATCTGCATTTTTTTCATGATTCCTTTCTTAATTCCATTTAACATAAAATCATGAGATTATTTATGCAGGCAGAAATCTCAGCAGATCTCTCTCAGAGAAGTGTCTCCTGGTCAAAGTAGCATCAGTGCTGAGATCAGACTAGGTTGCTTAGGACTTCAGTGAGCCACGTCCTGTAAAGCTGCTGGGAAGGAACTGCTCAGCATCCTGAGCAAGGCTCGACTTTCCTCGTGATGAAACAGCTTTTCCTTCTCTCAAGCCAGCAAAACTATTGATTCATTGCTTCAGTGCTCAGGAAGAGTGTGATGTGTGCTCTGCAAGTGTCAACAACTCATCTGTTACTTTGCAGATACCATGATGAAAATAGCTATATATTTTCATTTCATCTGATGCACATATTTAGCACAGTCCCATCCCAGTTAGGGACTCCGTGTCCCTGTGCTGTACGGTGGTCTGTCCACCTAAAAAAACCCTGAAGTATTTGGAACCAGTTCATCCTAAGTCTGTACTGCAGAGTCCATGATGACAAGATCTTTTATTTCTTTTGGAAATGATTATTTTAATAATAGTGAAATGTAATTTAATTGCATTAAATTTTGTAATTAAAATACTACCTGGAGACTTAGGTATTAGTTGAAATAGGTTTAGACATATTACTAAATTTGGGGCTGCAGGCAAGTAGTGCATGACTGTGACAAAGAAATACAAAAATAAAACATTGATCTATGTGAAGACACTGCAGGTAACATAGTTGCTAATAATGAATAATAATGCAAATGGAGTAGACTTTCAAAATTATTCTACAAATACAGATATAATGCTATAAGTGTAAAAGTATGGGACAAAAAATATATCTTTGTTGTGTGAATCTTGAGAGTACCATTGGCAAAAGAGCATCTTGAACACATCCTCTGGATTGCTGCACTGCGTTTTTCTTCCCTTATAATACTACAGTTTGGGGTTTTGAAGTTTGACATGCTTAAAACTAGTTGCTTGGTTTTTGTTCTCCCCCACCCAGTACCTGAGTGGCAGTTTATTACAGGAAAGAAAATAGCCAGAAGGGATGAATCGAGGTATTGTTTTTGCAGTTGCTGGTTGGTTCGTTTGACCTCCAGAGCTTGTTTTTGTAAGGGCGTTACAGTAAAAATCCCACATATGGATGATATTAACCTTTACCTTACATTTTCTCAAGGGTAAATTCCTTCAGGCTCACATGGGAAAGATGTGTGGGTAAATCCTGTGAATACTAATGGAAAGATGGCATCATTGTTCTGTCAATGAAAAATTTCTCAAAAGTGTCCATTACAACAGGGATATAAAAATTCCTATGTTTTTGTGCATTTTACTAATAAATGAGATCTCTATTACATTGAAATTCTTTGCTATTCACATCTATGCTTACTTACAAGTACCAGAGTGAGATAATATATGAGGTTATATTTTCTAAATTTGTAATGCTAGAACTTAAGGATACTTTAAAAAATCTCATACTAAATTTTGCTTAGAAAAATAGGCATTGTGGGCTTTCCTGTCTGAAAATATTTCCCATAATTTGAAAATGCTCAGTCTGCTACAAAAGAAAAAGAAAACTTCCATATGAATAAGTCCCAAATTTAGGATCTGTTATGACAGCTGAAGTCCAAGTGAATATGATGACTTTTTATTTTGTTTTAACTTTCTATCACAGTCTTACAAGTTGGGGTTTTTTGGGTTTGTTTGGTTTTTTTTCCCTGTAAATTAGAGAAGCATTGTCTAGCATATAAATGATTCTGGGTATGTGTTGATTGCACTGTGAGTATGAAAAAATAGTTTATATTAATAGAATAATACATGTAAATCACTTTATTCTGTGCTGAAATTGTAGCTATAAATTAACAACCCTTTATTCCACATTCACTCTGCTGATGCACAAAGTCAACTTGGCACCAAAGACAGAAAACATTATGACTGGGTGTCATGGAAATCTGGCTATACAACAAGAAAGTTTCTCCTTCTTAATTCGATAGTTCAGGCTACTAACTGTAGCTCCTTGCTACAGACTTTAAAGTCTTTCAGAATTGAAAATCTGATCCCTCTTTGGTGAGACAATCTTCAGTATTCTGTTGAGTTCTGGGTAGTTTCATGCCTAAACCACAGAAAAAACCCAATCAAGCAGTTTAACAAATAGGTTTTCAACTAAACTTTAATAAGTTTTGATACTGCTGGTGGGATTGAAATGGGCAGAGTGATTATGACTCAGAACATCTGGCAGTTAATTAGATTTATGACTCTGCTGTGTTTTGAAATCTGTTTATTTATAATGTCTGGATTTGAGGAGCAACTGCAATACAGCAAGATTTCACTACAATGACATCCATGATGGAACTTGTAGGAGCCAAGGATATCAGTGAGAATAGGAAACTAAAGCTCTGAGAGATTCTTTTATGTTGATTTAAGTTTCCAATTTTACTGATGGGCCAGTTTGTGTTTTATTAATTTCAGGTTAGCATTCAAGTTTCTACATGATCAATCAATCACTTCTGAAAACAGAGGACAGACTGCTATTTGATATCCCTGAAAAAAACTAATTCTGAAGATTTGCTTTCTCATACAGTCTCTTCTAATTCAGGATCACAGCATTTCAAGGGAGGAAGCATGACAGTCATAACTCTGCAGTCATTGATACAGTGGTTTTCAATAGCTCTAAATTTAGTGAGAGGTTCTTTTAAATTGTGATAATAATAAGTAAAAAAGTAATTCAGCAACCTTTTTATTTGCTATCACAACCTAATGATCGCTTCCTACAGTAATTCTTTCAATTACAGTACTGTATTTGTTGTTGTTAGGGAACAAATTATTATTAATGAATCTAATGAAAGTTTATTCTTGCCTTAGAAAGCTATAGCTAATTTCCTCTTCAGCCTTTCATAGCCCTTTGTACATAGAACAGGTTTGGTTTTCATGGAAGACAATCATTTGGAGAGAAAAGCCTTCTTCAATCTACAAAATGTTTGGATAGAAGCACTGTTAGAAACAAACCCAATTTATCAAATGGAACAGCTGTTCACTGTATGCTCATAACGATCCTTTTTATTTGGGTGCTGTTTGGTATTTATAGCTAATTAACTCCCTTTTACACCACCCAGCAATCTGCATTTAGAGAACAGAAAAATAGATTGAATTAGAAGCTGCTAAATATATAGAAAAAATTAAGTTAATTCACTGTAAACCAGTTACTACCAAAGCTGAAATATATTTTCAGCACTTTTTTCTACTGCTGTGTCTTTTTTTTTTAATTTTACTTAAAAGTGTGATTATAAAGACTTCAAAGCTTACAGAAACACCAAAAGCAAATATTCTCATTTTCTCATTATTACTTTTTGAAGCAGTGGACTGTTTTCAAGGTAAGATTAAGGAATTGTTTCCATTGCTGATGTTGAACTATTGGTCCATGTTGTGTGAGGTGTTGAATCTGTTCCTTAATGTGCCTCTGGCCACCTCAAGTAAAAGAGTACATTGCTCCTGTTTCTCTTGGGTTGCTTTCAAGTGAGTAATTTGAAACTGAGTTTCAGAATTGGATAATTCTGGCACTATCACTTAAGTGTTGTAAAATAGGTAGTGATGGCTAATGAAATAGTTTTCCAGTGTAGATAGATATAAGTAATCAACAAGAGATTTCTACATTATTTACAGAGCACAGGTTCTGGGTTAATTTCTACAGTAATAGGTTTTATATATTTCTCATCCTAAATTTTGGGATGTAGTTTATACAATTTTAGAATATCAGTTATTAGCTCTTTTGGTAGTGGATGCTAGCAATTGAAGAGGTTTAAGAGTTACAGAAAAGCAGGGGAGGGGCTGGGGGCAGGGAAGGTCATTTGGAGGCTTGAACATTTCTAAGATTTTTTTTTTTCCTTCCAATAAAATGCTTTTTGAACCAAAATTAATTATTTTGATTTCATGTGCCCCAAACTTTTTTTTCAGAACTTAAATTTTTTTCAGGATTAATACTATTTTTATAGGTTTGGTGGTTTTTTTTTTAATGAATGAAAATTGTGATGCTTCTTTTTATTGTTAGTTCTCATTGTATGGCCTTAGAAAAGTCACTTTAGTATAAATGTTCAGCTATGGTTGCATTTAATTCATATGGTCTGCTGTTAGGTGATGTCTTACAGTTCTCCCACTTATAAAAAAAGTGATAAAATTTTCTTTGTGTAAGTAGTTTGGAACCTTATTATTTTTAAAGCATTTATTGATCTTTAGATGAGTCTTTCCTACAATTATAGATAACAGGTATAGGGGATAGGAGGACTGCAGTAAACTTCTTTCCAAAATTTATTTTGAAGATAATAAAAGATTATATTTGAAGTTCACACGTGCCATTATTTCTGTTGTAGTATCTCTAGGAAGATGAGGTGGGCATGGGAAACAAAAAAGGAAGGGAGATACATGTAACACAGACTGCCTGTAGGATTTACTGCTGGCTTCTTATTTCAGCTTCTGCACTGATGGTCATATGGTATGAATGGATTTACCTCACAAATCTGGTGAGGTTGCCTCATGATGATTGCTGGACTGCTTTTTCTCTATCTTGGACTTGGAAAAAATTAAATTTCCACCTCTCTGTCCTCCCAGACGTTTCAGTTGCCCTCAGTTGGTGCTACATCAGTAGTAGGATAATTAGTTCTTGTTTTCTTCAGTTTCTTCTTTCAACATACCAAAATTCTTTAAATCAAAACACAGTCCTCATAGCCCTGCACATCAGCAAGACAGTACTAAGGTGTTATCTGAGTATTCAATGGTATGTTTTTTTGTTTGTGTATTATTTAATTTTCCCTGACTGTAAGGCAAGATAATGTTTCTATCCTTAAAGTTTAATGGCACAAGTGGGCGTTAATTTTGATAGAGTTCAGGAATTACAGTGTAATGCTGCTAGAATTTTACATATAGAGAAAGAATTTTAAATAATAGATAATAGAAAACTGCTATAAATTTTAGTAATACAGTGCTAGTATCAAATAGAGTGAGCAGCCAGTCTGCAGATGAGAGATTGAAACCACTTTGAACAGATCTCCTGTTCAATTGGCAATCATTAAAGAGGCATTTTTACTGATTTAGCATCTGGTATTCAGTTGGAATTCATAGTTCTGAAAATGTATAAAATAAGTGCCTTTTATAAGCTAGCTGTCTATTGGATTTGATTGTAACTTCAGTTGAAAAACCTTATCAAGAATATAAGCATGAAGAAAAATGTATTATCACTGTAATTCTCTCTGAAAAAAAAATCTCTGAATTTGTAAACACTGAATTATATAGATGCCAGTGGCAAGTTTTCAGCAGATTTCAAATACCTCTGGCTAGTTTTATTTCAGGACTGATTTTTTTTTTTTTCTTTAGCAGTTCTGAAATGTGTAGGATCATGAAAAAAAATATACAAAAACAAATATGAAGAAATGCTTTCCTTTTCATTCTATTTTAATACGTGCCTGAGTAGATTTTCATTACTAGAGAATCAGACAGACACTATATGTGTTTTTTTTAAAAAAAGAACTGGTTGGTTTTTTGGCTTGATTTTCTACATCTCAATCAATTTTTGCTTAGCTTCCTGATCGCTGTTATTTTTTCCTTATCCCTTTCTATCCTCCTGCCCACCACTTACTTCTGTGTGTGTTGGCCAGTTTCAGCCACACTTGACAAGAAAGCATAGATTGGAGGCATGGGGTCCTATGAAGGTCTCTGTGACATTGGCTCAGACACGTGCAGGCTCCCAAGCTATTTGTTTCAGCTGCCATTAATTTAGAAGCAAGGCTTCTCCAAGTAGCACCGGCCAAATAAGCAGTCAATGTACATCAAGCTGCAAGCTAAAACATAGCATGTGTCACTCGGTGGGCTAAAAAGACATTGTTAGTGTATATGGAATGGGATGGGAGTTTAGGAAAAAGAAGAGAGAGGGAAAATGAGGTGGCTGGAGAATGAGGAATTGTAAAGGGATGGGTTCTAGAGTCTAAAGCTAGCTGAATAAAACAAATGTGATACATAAACTCACAAAAGGCCAAGTTCTGATAGTGTTCCTGCTCAGGTTATTAGCTTGTCTTTCTTTTTCTTTGCTGCTGTTAACAAGAAAGCAGTAGAAAAATTCAACTCAGCTGGGAGGGAAATGATAATAATTCATAAGAAACTCATTATATTTAGTATATCTCTTCATAATAATATTTACTACAGATTGTTTATCATCTTGTGTTCTTCTATAATTCTTAAAAAGAACCAATTGAAGAGTCTTAAAACTGCTACTTCAAAAGAGTTCTGAGACATCTGTTTCTGGGGGAAAATGTTTGGAGTCGGGGTTGCCCTGATATACTATAATAGTCCTTTCTTTATGAATGAACATGGTAGGTACAGAAACATCAGAAGAAAACCTGTCAAAGTTTTCCTTCCAGACTCTATGACCTTTGTTTGGTAGCAAAACTCTGTGTAGGTTTTAAAAGATGTCTCTGCATTTCAGCATATACATATTTTTAAGGCTTTGCATCAGATGGAGGAAAAGTAGACAGTGACGAGACTTGCCGAGTATACAGTGTATATAATCTGACATTTTCAGGACACGGATTTTAACTTAACTAATTTACACCATCAAGCCACACTACTTAAAGTATGTGACAGCAAACCATCTTCAAATTGTATATATGTATTTCTTCACTTTACAGATCTAAGATCCATCAATTTTGTTCTGCAGAACTTAATCTTCTTTTCTCCTTCCATATTATGACTGTAAATTACTATTGTAGTTGCTGTTAGCTCCACCTTTAGACTCTCTTGTCTATATGAGAGCTCACCTGTTGTCAAGCCCTGGCTCTTCCCTTTCATAGAGAGTCCACAAATTATCCATGGATGCATTAAGCTGTAAGCCATAGCTCTGTGTATATCTACTCTGGGCCCTGATATCTATTCAAGAGCCATGAGAAGTCTGACTCACTCAATTCCACATGAAACAGTTCTCGCTTCGTGTGGACTCTGTGCAATTATCTGCATCTTGTTCTGCAGTTTTGAGTTCAGATTACCAGAAGCCTTTTTCTAAGTGGGTTTGTATGAAGCCAGTTTCTCCTAGACAGAACATTTATATACCAAAAGTATCCACAGTGCTGCTTTATCTTATCTGTGCATTCTTTATCATCACATGCAAGCTACCCCTCTGCTTCAATGTTTGGACATGCTCATGGTAACTGGAATCTCTCCTACCTAACAGCTTACGTTTCACCTCTAGCTCATACCTCCTACAGCACACACTGTGACATTTGATATTGCCACTAGCCATGATCAGGCCATTTAACCATCTTGGGTGTCCCATCTACACCTATTTGAATGCCTCTTAGTCAAACCATCCAGCACTGTCTCTCTTTTTTTTTTTTTGTATAGTATTGTGGAATATAGTTTCACTTCACGTGGAGAGCTTGTAATTTATAGGGACTAGAGGAAAGATGTTTTGAGAACTCTGTATAGAATAGACCTGGTAACACCAAGAAGGGTTTTTATTCCTTAGCAAGTTGCATGCTGTGTTGTGAACTTCCCCTGTGATGTGCTAAAGAGCGAACTGCACTTTCAGGTGTTAATTAAAAATACCCAAACACTACTATGCTTTCATAATATTATATAATACTGTGATTAAAATCTTTCTTCTTTTCAGAGAAAATAAAAATATATTTAAATTTTCTTTTATCTAAGAATAAGTATTTTAACCAATATGTTGAGGGAAACAGGAAAATAAGCAAACAGTCCCAAAATATTCAGCAGGTTCAGTCTCTTATTCTTATAAATCTCTCCTTCTTTAGCACAGAGTGCAGGCAAGCTGAGGGTTGAAGGGGGTATATTTGATCTATACTGCATTTTTACAGAATGGTTTACAGAAAACCAAATCTATAGGCAACCATGACCATGTACTGCTGATAAATTTGATTTGGTAACTCCAAACCACTGAAGTAGACTGAGGTTGTTCTGGTACTAAAGGACTGGAAACATAATGATATGTTTTCTTTCCCTTGTTTCTTTAATTTTGTGGAAAATAAATTGCACTCTGTAAGTGTGAGGTGACAGATGGTCTGAGTTTCCCAAATAAATTCTGGACAACTAGGGCATAGTAAGGATTTAAGTGGTGTTATGCCTTATGAACTTGATTTGCCTATTTAGAAACATGTGCTGTTCTTTTGTGTGGGAACACCATGTGCATGTTCATGAGAACATTACTGCTCAGATACAGAGCGCTCTGGATGCATCAGCGATACGCAGGACTACATATTTTCCAAGGAAATGCCCAGCTTTATTTCATGCAGCATGAAATTGTGTTTGTTGGGTGGAAGGCAGCAGTATCTCATTGTTACAGTAGCTCTTCCTGATTATATCTTGTTAGAATCCATCACCACGTTAATCAATTGTTTCTACGGCTCTGTGCACATGTCCAAAGCCACCAGAAGAAAAATGTGAGGGGTAAGGAAACTATTTGCAGTGCAAACAAGTTTTAGGTAATTAAGTAAGATTGCAGAGTGCTGATTCTGTTCTGAGGGAGAATACAAATGAAAGAAAATTGAGATTATCACAGTTGTTGAATAGCAACTGGGTACTGCTTATATTTCAGAGAAAAAAGAGTGATTGCTGGAGGTAAGTGTAATTTTGGATTAAATATGCCCAGAAAAAAAAACTTTACTTCATATAAGTAAGGTGGTAAAGGCAAGTATCTAAGTTATTACGTAGCAAAATTAATATTGCCAGTACAGCCTTGTTGGGCTTCCTTGTGAGAGTGGATTCTGATACAGCACAGTTGCACAAACAACTACTATTTTTAATAAACACCAGGCTTTATCTTGTACACCAAGATAATTTAATTCACCCAATGAACAGAGGTTCAATATTTCATTTAATCGTTATTGTTAATTGTTTGTCTGACTGGCTTACTGGATACCACTAAGGCTTTGATCTGAGGAAGGAACTGTTAATCCCCTCATTGTCTGTTATGTACTTCTCATCGATACAATGTATAGGTGTTTTTCAGGCATTCATTTCATTTATGTATCGGTGAGATGGAAGGATGTCATTTCCATTTCACAGATAAGACAGTAAAACTCAAAGATACTGAGGTCAAAAGCTTTTGCTAATTTCAGAAAATCTGGATTTTATGTATTTAAATCAATGCTGAGTTTTCACAGAAATCAAAAATAGAAAGTCAAGAGCCTGGGGGGAAAAAAGTCACCACCACAGATCTACTCATTTCCTATGAGGAAATTTACTTAAAAAACAAAAACCCTCACAGAATCCATTTTCCCAGAGCCATTCTCAAGCTTCTCAAGCACTATAACCATGTGATCGTTTCCCCCCCCAATACCATATATCATTTACTGTATGTCTTCCAACATGTTCAACAAGTGAATCAGAAATCTTAGAAACAAAATTAACAAGTAATTCAAGCCTAGAGCAGATTTTCCTGATGCAAGAAATGACCAAAGGAAACAGTACTCATTTGGAGAGGGCAAAGCATGTGATAGTGTAATATTATACTTTTTGGTTGAAACTTAATACTGGGGGGGGTTTAATACCGTCAAGTGTGGCAAGTAGTGGCAAGTATGTCAGTATACAGGGTGAAATAAAGAGTGCACTGGTTTCAGCTCTCAGTCATTCCTTTTTGCATGATTTCTTTAGCTGTATATTAGGCAATACTTGCAGCTTTGATATAAAATCCCTCTATGTTAATGTTCCAACATTTCATTCGAACAGGCATACAGGCACTCAGTGTGAAGATCCCATGCTCCTGTACTTTAATGAATGATTGCCCATAGTAACTGGAATAGACCACACTGCCTGTGGTTGCAAAGGAAAATGCTTAGTTTAAGTCCCCTTGAAGTTTATTCAACTCAATGGATTTTGAATTTAAATTTTTATTCAATATCTACATATTTTATTAATGAAGCTTGTGTGATAGGAGATGACTTGTGAAGTCACAGTAATGCAGTCATTTCTAAGTGTGTGACATACATAGAAGTTGCTCTATCAAATGTTTAAGAAAACTGATCCTTAAAATTGTGTAAATACCGGTGGAGAGAGCTGATTGCAGAACTTCTTTTGTCATATTTGCTTAGATATAATAACAAAAAAAATAATAATCTTGAGGGAAATAATGTAGCCACACAATTTACCAAGAAGTCAGACTGGTTGTTCCTTAAATCATTCTGTCCTTGTCTAGCATTTAGTATGTGACTTGGAAGTAGCTGTCTTGAATGTTTGCTGAACTACGAACAAGTATTAGTGCACGTGCAAAATTGCTCAACTGGTTTGGAATATTAGGACCTGCACGGTCCCAGTGAATGGTTGATATTCCCACAGATTTCCCACTTGACTACTGTGAATTTAAGAATCTGCACTAGTGACACATCTACCCATATAAATACAGATAAATACAAAATAATATTTTTATTTCATTTTAGTAATCTTGCTGGAAATTAGAGTCAAAAGTCAGTTGCTCATGGGTGTAATAGAGATGTAATATATGGCTTCCTTTGGTAGAGTATGTTTATTTCTCTCTATTTTCTTTCTAATTTAAAATGAATTTTTTTCCTTTTGTGCATGAAAAGTGTAAAAACTCCCATGATGGTTATGACAGGAGTCTTATTTGAGTTATTCATTAAGGCTGGCTTGCATTTCCAATCAATCTTTTCTTCCTAAAACAGAATAAACAATCACAAGCTTGACAATTCTTTCAGTGCTGAAACTTGGGATCTAAGTAAACAACTTCCTTAGGTGGTTTGATGGCGGCTTTTTCAGAAACATGCCAAGCGTCACGGGTATTTCATTCTGCCTGTGGGAAGAAGAAATAATAAAGCTAGAGGGAAAGGCTACCCTAAAACCAGGTATTCACATTTGCATCAAGTTCATAATTGATACAAAAACATATTTCCCAAATCTCTACAGAAACAAGTACTGAATAGTGTTATTGCTAGATTCTACTTATTTAACATAGAGGAACCTTTGCCACATCTTCCAATAGCAGATACTAGGAAGGTTAAAGTTTAATAAGGAATGTTGTACAAAAAAAACCACAGCAATTGCATCCATGGAATTTTATATTTTTAAGCAGGAGAAAGCATGAAGCTAAATATCTTCACTGACCTTCCTCTCTGTAGAACATACATGTTTTCAGCCCACTTCTGGTTACGTTTGTGGGGTAGCATTGTAATGTCTTATACGTCAGTGCACAAACTTGTAAGCACTGGAAGAAGTTAATATTGTGTACTAGAACATTTCCATAATTACACTGAAAGCACCCAGTAATTAGAGGCACTCTATTAATAATGTTACCAAAATACACTTAAAGACTTCTAAAGAAATTTCAGACTAGTTTCAATTTTCAGAATCCCCAAAGATATGAGGAAATGATGAAGCAACGAAATCTGCATTTGAGATAAGTCCAAAACAATCTTGCTCTTGCATAATCGATCTCTAAATTAATTACAGAAAATTCTTTCCATCACATAAAAAAATGAGTCCAAATGAACTCATCTGGTAACAAAGATCTCTTTCCCGTTTGCTTGTAAGATGCAAGGTCTAGCTTCAATGCATATTTGTGACAACTGCAGAATTCTTCCTTATGCATTTTTTACTGTAATGGATGTCGTAGAAGCCTTTTCTAGTAAAAGAGCATAACATATCTTTGCACCAAAAATTGCATTATATAAATGCTTTGCTTTATGGATCCAGACTCTTAGAGATCATGTGGAAAACATGGATTGATTTTTATTTGATGCTTTTAGCAGTTCTGTTGGTATGTTGTCCGTTGCATTAGTGTTTTTGTTTGGGTTTTTAAACTTCTTTTTCTTTTTACTGCTGTTTTTAGCTTTGATCTAAATGGGGAAAAGTTTCTGGTTCAATCAGTTCTTCTCCATGAGCCTTTGATAGTCATTGGATGTGCAGAACAGTTCTTCACGGTATTCCTCCCAGCAATAGATGTGAATATTTTCCACTCTCCTGACTTAATAAGTCTGCGTTTTGGATTGGCTGTGTGTTGTTAGAAACCTCACTGTGTCAAAAGAGTTTTTTCTTTTTACCTGAAATTTCCTGGGCTTTTCACTATAGGCACTCATACTAGAGACAATCATCTTTGTCCCTTCCTGACATTCTCTGCTGGGTGCTTTGTTAGTCAGCAGATAGGAGTACATGTGCATGCTTGTTAGGATGAAAACTATTTGTCTCCTCTAACCTAAGTAAATGACCTTACTTGGCTTGATTTTTGTTTTGCAGCAGTTAGGTTTAAAAAACTTTATTCTCAGAAGAGAATAAAAGAAAGTTTTGTGCTAATATAACTTTTTCCATCCTTCTATGCCTTTTTTTTTTTTTTGTGTTGTGGTTTTGGAATGGGTTTTTTTAAGTCTTTTTTCTTTGTGGTAATTTCACCAGGTCATGCCTAGTTTTGTTGGTGCCAGACTTCAATCACTGTATTTCCCTACCAAATACAAACTAGTTTTTCTTCTATTCCCTTACAGACTGAAAAATGGCATTAAAAAAATCCTACCACAACAGACTGACGTTTATGTTCAGAGGTAAAACTACTGTTTAGATCAATTCTGAGTTCCAGTGCCTTTGTTTTAAACATGATTCTTTCCTGTTTAAAAAATGTTACCAAATTTTATTATTTCTTTTTCTTTCAACTTTTTTCTTTCAAATTCTGTCTTTTATATAAATTACTTTTTCCCATCTTTTAGTTTTTTCTAAAGAGCATAGAAAACACAAAGTCACTTCAGGGAAAGCACAAAGCCACAGGATATATACAGTTTCCATGCTCCAGGCTAAGATATGTTTGACTGATCCATCATCTGACTAGTATGCAAAGTATAAATCATGTATGAAAATCTCAGCTGAAATATTAATGTACCTTCATGTCATTAATTGCAATTTAAAAAAATCTTATACCTGTGTTCAGAAATTCTGTGACATCACACAGTTGCAAGCATTAAAATGCTGATTTAAAATTTTGGGGTTTGTTTTTTTTTTTCTGGTTGTGGTTTTTTTTTCCTGTGGTACAGAAGTTGAAGGAGATACATGCTAACTTTTTGAACTGCTTTGCAAGGTCAGGTTAAAGTGTTACATATGAATAGTCCTTTCAATTCTATTAGTTTAGGCACATCTTCTAGACAAGAAAATATAGAGAAGATACTATGAAGTACAAAGGTCAACTGAGCAGTGGAATTCCACCAACTGGTGGAATTTGGTCACTATTTTCCATAAGGCAACACTGTATACATTTACTCAGAACTATTCAATTCCTGTAAGGTAAATCAAGATATTGTCCTCATTAAAACATACTATGTGATCTTCCTCCTTTGTGTGTGAGAGGAGGGAAAATACAGGAAAGCAATAAAAGCTATGCTATTGTGTTCAGAGCTTTCTTGTGGATCCCAGTCAAGTTTGGGTGTATAGGAAGAACAGGCAAGACATACTGCTCTGAAATCTTTCCAGTCTCTATTTTAATTTTTATTTTGTTGGTACTGAAAAACCCTAACTGACCAAAATGTACAAATACATCTCTCAGAATGGATTTATTTTTTACAAGCCCTAAAAGTTTGTGGGATTTCA
This sequence comes from Heliornis fulica, assembly GCA_013399135.1. Taxonomy (NCBI): domain Eukaryota; kingdom Metazoa; phylum Chordata; class Aves; order Gruiformes; family Heliornithidae; genus Heliornis; species Heliornis fulica. The sequence continues at coordinate 1,772,044 of VXBZ01000778.1, forward strand.
TATCATAATTTTATATATTTACAAAGAGAAAGCCTTGTATTCATACAGACAAGGTTTACCCCATGGTCCTCTTCTGATGTTTACTGTCACTAATTGGTTTGGGTTTTAGAACTGAGATTAGTTTTGGTGTGAAGGCTGTGGTTTGTATTGTTTTATTTCTCAAGCACCAATGAAGGATTGATGTACTGGTAATTGAATGCTTCTTCCCCTTCCTCATGTTTTGTTCATTTGACTTCAATTAGATAGTTTGTTGTACCACAGTGTGTGTTTTCAATCTCCTTGCTAGAAAGCTGTGCTCAGAACTAAACCATTGAGTAAGATACAGTAATCACTAGTATAATGAGGAAGTTTAGTATAACCTCCTGGCTTCCTCCTGCCCTTAAGAAAACCACACTCAAAAGACAGGGCAATTGTAAAATGAAAACCTAGCCTTCAGTTTATAGTACCACAATCACAAACAAAACATAAGAAGGGGCTCCATCAACATTAAAACTTCTAAAAGATCAGAGCTGTAAAGCCAAATCAGACCTTCCCCTTTGATTTTTCTTTTATAACGTATTTACAGCTAAAAGGGTCCTTTCTGTTTCCTAAAACCTCAGACTGTCTTTCTTCTAATAAGTGGTTGAAAGACAGGCTTGGCTTGCTTTATATAGTTGTGTAGACTAAGTAAAAAGTAGAAAATTTACTTCAAAAGTTATGTCAAAGTTTGCCTTGGTGAGAGAAAAAAACTTCTTCACATCTGTCTTTCTGCAGCATTTGATTCCAGGTTTTCCCAGAGAATTTCCTTTCATACCTTATTTATTTCTTCCATGAGGTGTTGATAGTTGAATGGAATTCCTTTGGATAGATTTGTACTTCTTGATTAAATTCAGGCCTGAGACCAGGCTAGAGTATGGATGTTCTAAACAAGAGTCTGTTGTACGTTGTACGCCAAGTACGTTGGTGTGAGGAAAAAAGTATATTTGATTTACAGCCGATTCACTTTATCACTTTATCAATTTCATTAATATTATGGTTGAATTTATTTAATTACTGTAAGCCCTTAAAAAATTAATTATAACTTAGCAGTTTTGGGTTTTGCAGGATGATACTATAAGAGCAATGTTACAGATTCTTTTTTTTCTACTTCTAGATCATAAAAATTAATCTATTTTCTGAAGTGAATGAACCATCTCCAGGATTTTAAGGTACCTCTCACCAGGGTTTTTTCATTTATTAAATGCAAAAATGTTATCATTCTGGTAATGTTGCAATACAGCAAGCATAATATACACTAAACAACACTAATTTCTCATTTTGCTGAAAGTGGTGCTTTCTTTTTAACAAACAATAAGACATAATAAGCCTCCATGGCTAAATTTAGGACTACAGTAACTTCTATTGAACATTTTGCTGCTGCATGTTGGGAACTATACAAATGAAACTATCTAAAACCAAAAAAATAAACTCTCCACTGCTTCTACAGCCAAACAACACTTTGTGTGTGAGCTCAAACTTGCCTAGTATATAAAAAGTTTCAAGACAAATTATTGACCTGCTGCATACAATAGACAAACTTTAGAATGCTTAATTTTCATCTTCCTCTCATCATATCCTCAGAGCTGACACTGTGGATAAGATAGTCCACTGATGCTTTGAGCTGATACTATCTGAGCTACACAGGGCAGCTAGGTTAGTTTACACACACCTTTAAAGGATGTGTGTTTCATAGGGTGGTGCTCAGCATTTTAAGCAACAAGTACCATGTACAGATTCTGTGTCATGGAAAATGTTGTTAACTGTATCATTAGCAATATTTTAAATGCATGTTAATAAACATTTTTTTTTAATGCTCGACACTGCTTTGTTTTCAGTATAATTTTTCATTTTAAAAACTTGGAGCTTTTATTCAATCAGTTCAAACCAACTGTTCAAAATTAACACTTAAAAATGCTGCTTCCTTTAGGCTGACATGATATTATTCCTGTTGGGCGTATTTATACAGGTTTTCTGTTTGGAAAATCATGGCAGCCTGAATTCCCATACTTCAACAGACATGTTCTTATTGGATGGACTCTTCCTTTTCTCTGTGTGACCTAATCTCTGCTGATATACACTGTACAGCTACAGTGTTTTTAATATTTCCATTTGTAGTTATATTTTTTCTCTTTCTTGTATATTGCTCTTATTAATGTTAAATTTAGCATTAAATTCATTACTACTTAAGAATCCCTGAAATTGAATTTACTGTTCCAATATTAATACAAATATTAACTTTTTTTTCTCCTAATCTTAAATCCAAGTTATTCTTGCATATTATTCTTCTGGCCATGATGCACTCTTGTTCATTTGCTATGAATATATAAATTTTTATGCTTTTTCTTTGCAAATGTACTCTTCAGATAAATGCAACCTTCTTTTTTCTAATGAAATTCTCAGACTAAAGAATTTATTATTCTTGCAAGTTGCCTTGGGGGAGGCATAAACTTCATGAACAAACTGGTTTATTTTTCCATTGCGAGAATGAATTCATTGACCTGCACTCTGCTGGACTATGTTAATTTTTCTTATCATTTTGCTGTAGAAAGATAAACTAAGGGGTTTATCAAATTATAATTTTGTGAATGTTACATTTTCACATCCTCAGCTCTTTAAACTTTATCCTCTCATAGAGAAAGAACCAAGCTTTTAGCCCACAGGTGAAAACAGAAAAATGACCTTTTATCACTGCCAAAGATTTTTAGAATAAATAAGAGTAGTATTTCTAGCCTTTGCATTTCTCCAGTTCTCTGGAATGCTAAGTCAGAAACTCTGTGTTATTCCTCCATTAAACTCAGCTGTAGCTTTAATTACTTATTTTTAATTAAGTCCATAATCATACTAAAGATTCCTGATTTGGGGGACTTTTCAAACTTAGTAATTTTGTTGAACCCTGGACTTATATTTACCTGGCTTTTTTTTTTTCAGTCCAAGTCATTTCTTTGATAGGAACAGCAAATATTTTCATACTTACAGAAGATAGAAGATAAGTTTTCTTATTAAAAATGACTGAGGTTGAATTTCTTCTTAAAACAATATTATTTGTATCTTCTCAGTTATACTATCAATCATACATATTAAAACTGATTAAAATAAGCTTGAAGAGATAAAGAAAATAAGAATGAAACCTACCATTTTTAAAAATTTAACTTGTTCAAAATTGTATCAGAGAACAAATACAGTGACTTTCCACATACTTTGATAAAAAGGCAGCTCGGTAAATTTAGAAGATATTTCAGTCCATCATCCAGTTAAGGAAAAAGCAAATGAGATTGGAATTACAAACCAATCATTTATTCTGACTCAGAAATTGAAGAGCTTAGCAATTCCCCTTAAAACTATTTGTCACATTTTAAATCTGGTTTTAAATATTTTAAAATTTTTATTTTTTAATTACTAAGAGTGTTGCTATAATTATGTTGAAAAAGCATTATCATCAATCAAAATCTTTCCAGAAAAAGATTTGAATTTCTAATTTCGAAAGGGGGGGTGGGGTCTTGTGATGTTGCTCAATAATAATTGTCTTTCTAGTCATGTTTCTCAAAGTTAGCAATTGTACTTGTCTCTTATTTGTCAAATTGTTAATTTTCCCTCCAACTCGGGTATTTAGCTAAAAGACTTTTCAATCAAGGCCATGATAGCAAAGTATCACACTTACAATTGTTCCACTGTTACTACTTTAGACCTTTTTTGTGGAAAGATAAAAAATGTTTAAACTTGCCTAGACAGATACAACTATTGTAAGAATTTGCTGGATTACAGAGGAACTCCACTCTATTTCTGGTGTTCTTTGGAAGACCATTGTAGTAGGAACACGCAGCTTAATTCTTGGTACGTATTTTATCAGTGGATTAAAACTGTGAAAGGGCTTTAATACCTTTTTCTCACAAAGTGATGGGGAAATAGTGTCTTCTAATGAAGACACTAGTGAAGTAACTAATTGCAAGTGAGAAGTTTCAAAATACTATCTTGGAAGTTATATTGGAAAGGGAATAAAATCATAGAATCATAGAATGGCTAGAGTTGGAAGTGACTCCCAGAGGTCATCTAGTCCAACCCCCCTGCAAGAAGCAGGGACACCCCCAACTAGATCAGCTTGCTCAGGGCCTCATCCAACTTGGCCTTGAACGTCTCCAGGGATGGGGCATCCACCACCTCTCTGGGCAACCTGTTCCAGTGCTCCACCACTCTCACAGTAAAGAACTTTTTTGTAATATCCAATCTAAATCTCCCTCCCTCTATTTTGAAACCATTACCCCTTGTCCTGTCACTCCTACTGAACAGCCTCTCCCCATCTTTCTTGTAGGCCCCCTACAAAAAATGTAAAAGATAAACTGCCTAGCTCATCTAAATGTTAGGATACACATGCTAATCTGACATTTATAAGCAAGGAATGTAATAAAAGTTTTCTGGAGTAAGAAAGACACTGTTTTACCCTAGGGTGGCTTTAGGCTGGTTGGGGCTACTCTTGATATTACTTATTACTCAACTCTCTTCTAATAATAATTCATTTTACTTCAGTTTGTGTTGTTTCTACACCTGATTCATAAATCTAAATGATTTGATGTTCCCATTTTACCTATTAATATGAGAGATATTACTATATTGTCAGTTGGACCTATTAAGTGTACAATTTCTAATTGAATACTCAGATACTAAAACAGGATCTGAGCTTCAGGGATGACATCTTCAGAAAAAAAAATTGAGGACAGTTAGAAATATTTTACTATATTTTGGTATTACTGATATTTTCTATTCTCAAAGGTCTTCATAAAAGGGTTTTTTAATCCAACATGTATAATTTCACCAAGTACAGTCCAAGCTTCCCTCCCATTGTTCTTTATTTTTTCATGTGAGCCTATAGGTAGGTTTAAGTTTCTCCTTGCTTATTTAGTACTTGGCTATTGTAGAAGTTTTTTTTTTTCTTAAGTAACTTCCCGATTCAATACCACTTTCAACATCTTTCTGGATATTTAATATATGGAATATATATTGATTTTTGGCAGATACTTTTCTCTCGTGCCTCTTTTATGTAGGGACATTAACATATAAAGTACTAAATTCTTTAAAGCTAGTCAGTGAGGCCAAGCCCATAAATTCTGAAAAGCGGGAAAGCACAGGGGCAATTCAAACAAATTAGGACAAAAAGCTTTAGGCAATGGTATACTTTCATGCTGCTTATTCTTTTAGCATTCAGAATTAAGACTATAAGATGCTTTTAAGTAATTATCCATCATGCAGAGGCCCAGGAGATGTAGAAATGGAAACAAACAAACAAAAACCTGACATGTAAAGTAACAAAAGTCAGCATATTTATCCTGTCTAAGCAGGGACATTTTCTTCATTGGCGCCACATTAAATACAGAGAATAACAAAGTCCACAGTGATCACATTGATGTTCGGTGTGCTCTTTATATCAAAGTTCTGTCTTCTCTTTTCCATTTAGACCCTGCACGTGAGGAGAGTTGGATTCTATATTTCTTTTTCTCATATGAATTTTAAGGACATTTAAGATTTTCACAATGCTTAAAAAAATCCTATGTGATAAACAATGACAAAATGGAGATACTGTTGTGGCATCTCCAACTGGGGGGTGGCGGGTGGACCATACTTAAAATGCAGGCCCTTGATGTCAACACTGTGATTTAGAGACCTCCTGAAGTGCCACAGACACCTCAGTCACTAGGGAAACACAGGGACTTCTAACAGCTGATTCACAGTGGGGGGAAACATCCACAGTGACAATGCGTAAAACTGTCTAAGGCCAAACAATAGGGGAATATGTATGTCTGGGTCTGAGCTGTCTGACTGAGGCCTGCACGCAAATGCTTCATTGCTTTGCTGACTGTGGACTTCTCCTGAGGGAAGCTGCATAACTGACAACAAATATTACACTGCTGCCATGTAAAAAACCAAACCCAAACCCCTGTGATAAATCATACTGATGGCAGGTGTGCTTCTGTTTATTTTCTAAGGCAAATTCCCACATTATCAGCAGTTTTTCAGCAACTATATAACTACTATAGTTTCTCTTAAGTTGATTGACTTAAAACAGAATGATATTTGCCTATTCTTTTCTCAAATCAAAGATTTGTTGTGCCCTTTGTTTACATGTGTGTGGTAAGAACAGTTCAGTGGGAGTGCTGAGTCTCAGTGTAGAAGTATAATGGCTCACCTGGATGGAACTTCATGACTGGCTCTTCTTGTTTCCCACAAAGTTAGCAAAATCCCAGTTGGGAAACAACTATGCAAGAATAAACTAGATTTTTTTTTTTCATAGTGTTAGGGAATTTTAAATCAATTTACCTGTTTCTTTCATGTTTATGTCTACGTGCTTGCAGGCAGTATAATAGAAAGTACTTCTCTGTGTGTGCATGCTTCGTTCAGAATTTTAATTACTGCGCCCAAAAATCTCAATTTCACATTTGGCAGATGCTACTTAACCAAAAAACTTAGACAAAGAATGAACAATCGCTTAAGAGATTTGCAAGAGCTCCTTGAGTTTTGTGATATTTATTCTTTCTCCTGTAATTATAACAGATTTACAGATCCTGTAGACTTTTTCTGAAAATACTCCAGGCAGAATAGATGAGGTGATGACCTGTTTAGCTGGCAAAGTTCTTACCTCACTTAGTCAGATGATAAAAATGTATTTAATATCTGTTGATTAATATTTCATGAATTCTCACCAAGAAGATTACATAATAAGGTGAGATACATGCTTGTCACAATATTATGTCACTCTTAAAAATTTCACTACTTTTTCTGGGTAAATATTTCTTGCTTTTTCTTTGTGTAGTGGTATAAAAAAAAAAATTAGTGTGTGTTTAAAACTGTAGATACCTATAAAATTTTTAGAACTATTCTTTAAGAATAAGCAAGAAAACTTGAGGATTCATTCACATGACACACATAATTCTCACATGCGAAGTCTCAGTAGTGCAGTAGTGCTAATATTTTTATTATGTGCATGTACACATGATTTTATCACAGCATTTGAACTACTTTAATAGCAACTTTTTTCTACTATACTCTTTGGATAAAATTTTTCTCAGATCAAGTAGCATCCTTGATCAGACTACAAAAACTGATTTGGAACAGATACTAATAACGGATCCAGGAGCATGCTATTGGAGACTAAGGGAAGAGTGAAAGAATATTCACTGAGATATGCCTTTACAATGTGCAGAGGAAAGACGTATAGAAATTCTCGATGGCTGTATAAGAATGATGTGGGATGGCAAGAATGCAGCAACAGGCATAGGAAATTAAAGAAAAATTTTGCATCACAACCTTGGCAACAGCTACTACATGCAGTATTCCTTTAATGCATTAAAAAATAATGGTAAAAATATTCTATGATATATGGGTATGACAACAAATAGAATGCTGTGACATACCTATACACTTTTTAATACATTCTTGTGTGATTTTTGCATCATAATAAACTAATACCAAATTTATTCTAGTAAATTAAATTCTTACATAACTACATTGTGTCTCCTGTTTATAAATATTTCCACAAATTAATGCTATACTCCTTCATATCTGGCAATCGGTTGTATTCTGAATTAATGATGACAAAAATAATATGCCACCCTTGTCAATTGATTTTCCATCATGTTGAATTTCCTGGAGAATCTGCCTGACTTCCACAGAAGGAATGTAAGATGACTGTTTGCTACATTTCAAGTGCAGCTTCAGAAGTTGAAAGAAAGGAAAAATAAATATTAAGAGATATTCTATTCAGCTTTACAGTATTTTTTTATTAATAGGCTTTTTTAAAAAATTGTTTACAAGAATCTTTGACTTTTTTTTTGAATTATTTCAACAAGCCAGACATTAGTACATCTAATGAGTAACGTGGAGATAATATAAATTGAACTGCTGAACCTCTCATTCAAATGTATCCTTTATTTAAAGGTGAGTATGGAAGGAAGGATGCATTCAGCTTTTTTGGGGGAGTCTGCATCCAAACAAAAGCCTAAAGAGAAACGAAGATTGTCTTTTCAGGAGAATGCAAAACCACAGGGTTTTTAAGTACATACTGTCCATAAGAATTTGGAAGAGGTGTCTTCTTCCCTGTCAGTAATATATTTGGCTGAGTATCCAGTCGAAGGGAGGAAATCCAAGAAGGCGGCTATTCTAGCTAACTTAACACTGCCAATCCTTTTCCTTCCGGGTACTGCTTGATACTGATTTTTCCCTAAAGCTCTAATGGGTTTTGGTTTTAAACTAGGCTATCTTTTTATGCCAGTTTCTTCCAATTTACTGTTTATTAGAACATATTTTAATTAGATTAAACATAGCAGTTTCCTCTTATGGTACCTTGGAAACTCCACGTCCAGGCACATTTGCTCCAGGGCATTGTAGGTATCATTAGTAACTGCTTTCAATGATAGACATACCATAACACTCCATATAGTAGCACAAATTGCATTAGTTTACCATGAATTGTTTAAATATTCTGGCTGGTAAGATAATGATATTTTGTAAAGCCTGTCTCTTAATCCGACTCTATTAGAATTCAGTCATATCCTCACAGTATCCTTCTCAAGGACTGCACAGGATGTCTACAGGACTATCATTGAATATTAAAGAAATAGAAAGAAATCCATGACACTTTATTTCTTCTTCTTGAGCTGTGTCAGGGTTGTGGAAGTATTCTGTGTAACAGTCAAGACTAGGTTTAGTTCATGATGGAAATCAGTGGAGTAACTGCTATAATTGAAGGGATGAATTGAAGGGCCTTTGACACGTTAGTGGACCTGAGACTTCAGAATCGGTTCTTCTGGCCCTGTTCTCTTGCATACAGTGATCCTCAGGGTTCTCTTGGCTCTTGTTTTTTATTAAAAGCAATTTAGCCTTGGTCTGCATGCATAGGGCGTGAAGATCTGAGATTCCCATGTTGTTAAGGCTTGACTGGAGACCTTCATTCTCTGCAGTGGGTCATCAAACAACTAAATCAACCCATGAGGTAATAACTTTTTCTAGCTAGACAACTTGTCATTGTGTGATTGTTTGTGGTACTCTGTCACTTTAAATGTAGAGTATAGAAGGAATTGGTTAATCTACCAGACAAGACAGTAACTTTCTCAAACTTGTCCATTACAATCACCTGCAGCTGTTCGAATATCAATCTAAATTATATTCTCAAAATGTGAGAAACACTCTTTTGTTCCTTTCTTTTCATCATGTAAATAGATTATATATGGAAGTGCAAAAGCAGAATGCAGCACCTTATAGAAATTTAACAGAATGGGTGAATCCTTCCTGTGGAAGGGCTTAAAACTGTTAGGTCAGTATTTGTAGTATCATCCTGTTTTTTCCCAGTTTGTAACTCAGCTGGAAGCTGAAATTTAACTTGATTTTCAACAACCAAATCAACATTTGAATGTAAGTCTGACATATATAGAGAAAATAATTATATTTAATAAGCATGTGTTCAATGAGATGTTGGCTGCTCTGTAGGTTAGAATACAAACAAACTCTTAAGAAAATAGCAGCAGAATTGCGTGTTAACTGCCTTGATCAGCAACCTCACATCTGGAACTCTACCATTGCTCAATTCAGAGAAAAGGTAAACACAAAATTAAGTAGAACTTTTTTTTTTTAAAGCCTATATAATTTTAATTAATCTTTGATCCTCTCTAGTTTTTAACAAGTACAAGAAAAATATATTAGCTGTGCTGCCAGAGACTACTGTCATATAGTTTCCAGTGCCGTTGTATTTGCTTACTGGATAGATTATTTTTTTATTTTCCTTCTTTCATTTTATGTATTTAACAGATTAAAAACTTCACTGGTGAAGTATGCATAAAAAGGAAATGTAAAGAAATGCCCTATGTTATTTTTAATTATAATAATTATTTTACATCACATTCTGTTTTTAAAAAATTGAAATCCAAAGGATGCAAATCCTCTCCATCTTCTGCAACAGTAGAAACATCACAAAGAAGAGAACAAGGGCAATCTAACCCAGTATCTAGCTGAGAACAAAGGCCTATTTAGCCCCCAAGCAGTGGCCAGTAGCAAGCATATGGAGAAATTTGTTAATGAATAATGTAGTATACAGTGGTAGTCTGCTATCTTCTAACAGTTTTTGTTGAAGGAACATCTCTATTTCACAGTGCTGGTAGATTTTTTACATGGCCTTCTAATCAGTAGTTTTACTGTTTTAGCATTCACTGAATATATAATCAGTTACTTTTGATTGTTAAATTGTGTGCTATATAAAAAATTTACTCTTTTTGCTTGTTTTGAGCCCGACAGTGGCTTTGTTTCACAGTATGTTTTGAATTGGAAGGGACCTCAAAACCTGTCCAGTTCCAGCCCCCCGCAATGGGCAGAGACACCCTCCACTAGACTAGGTTTCCCAAAGCCCACGGGTTTTTATTTTTCTATACTACTACTATATTTACTGTTTTACTTTTTTACTATATGAATGACTTCCAATGCACAAAGGATTCAAAGCATATAATGAATTTCTGTGCTGAAACAGTGAAGCTTTAAGTTTTGTTCTTTATTCATTTCCCAAAAAGTTAATGTTCCTTTGCTTTGTGTTTGCAACTGAGCTGATGTTTTTGTAGAATTGTCTATCATAATTCTAGCAACATATTTTTGAAGCAATAACAGCTTGATCAGAGCCCAACACTGTAGATGCAAATTGAAGATTTTTTTNACATCACTAAGAAAACCTTGTAACTTAGTAAAGTTTTATTTCCAGTTCATTACTGAATATGGGCTCCAGTACAGATTCCTCTAAACAAGCCTCTTCCACTGAATCTCTTCCACTAAACTAGATCCCCAAGCAACCTAATTTCTTTATAAGGCTTTAACTGGCGGGTCTTGTCAAAGTCTTTTTCATGGCATTATTAATGATGACATTTCCTCCTCTCTGTTCCTCTTACCTGAACTTACTTCATTTTTTCTCTCCATTTTAGTCCTGTAAATGACCAGCTCTTCGCTTTCCCTCCTGCCTATTGTGGTTTAACCCCAGTCAGCACCTAAGGATCATGCAGCCACTTGCTCACTCACCCAGAGTGAGATGGGGGAGAGAATTGGAAACATGAAAGAGAAAACTCATGAGTTAAGACAGTTTAATAGGTAAAGCAAAAGCTGTGAAGACAAGCAAAGCAAATCTAGGAATTCATTCCCCACTTCCCATCAGCAGAGAATTCTTCAGCCATCCAGAAGAAAGCAGGGCTCTATCAGGTGTAACATAAAACTATCACACTGCTACCTGCCTCAGATCAGGAACATATAAAGCAATTTGTCTGGTGAGCAGAAGAAAAAATAAAAGAAGCCTGCTTTCTCATGGTTTTCTGGTTTTTGTTATCAAAACACTCCTGCCTCATAGCTCAGTAACATCAGCTGTTCCCTTCCCTCTNTTATGTCTACCAGCATCATAGTTTATCTGCCAGTTTGTTGCCACTTTCTTAAACTTGCCAAAAATAAAATAAAATAAAATAAAATAAAATAAAATAAAATAAAATAAAATAAAATAAAATAAAATAAATTATTNATCATGCAGCCACTTGCTCACTCACCCAGAGTGAGATGGGGGAGAGAATTGGAAACATGAAAGAGAAAACTCATGAGTTAAGACAGTTTAATAGGTAAAGCAAAAGCTGTGAAGACAAGCAAAGCAAACCTAGGAATTCATTCCCCACTTCCCATCAGCAGAGAATTCTTCAGCCATCCAGAAGAAAGCAGGGCTCTATCAGGTGTAACATAAAACTATCACACTGCTACCTGCCTCAGATCAGGAACATATAAAGCAATTTGTCTGGTGAGCAGAAGAAAAAATAAAAGAAGCCTGCTTTCTCATGGTTTTCTGGTTTTTGTTATCAAAACACTCCTGCCTCATAGCTCAGTAACATCAGCTGTTCCCTTCCCTCTGTGGCATCTGCACCAGGCATGGCCAGTCCAGGAGTATTCCTATATTCTACCTCTTATAAGCCAAAATCTGCTGTTTGGACAACTACTGTTTTGAAAACAGTAAGTTTTAAAAAATATTTGAGGGTCAATATGCTAGATCATTAATTTTTAAATATAGTGCAGAATAGAACCAAATAATATAGGTGGGTTAGGAATATAAGTTGCTACTTATAAAATGCACCATTACAAAAAAAAAATCAAAACCTAAAGAAAGTAAATAAAATTTTAATATGAGTAGCTTTGTTTAACTAGGGAATACAGTGTTTTGCAATCAAGTGCAGTCTACATATAATTATTGAACGGAAAGATGGAATAACAATATTTAGGTTAACATATACAATAAAAGAATGAAATGTATTAATGTTGAAAATCCTTAGAAAAGATTATGTGAGAAGTTGCCATCATATTTTTCTAAAGAAAGTTCTAAAGAAATATCTTTTTTCTGAGCCAAATGGAAGAACTACTGAGAAAGATTTATGTAAGTGTTTGTATGCCTTTCCATATGCCACAGTTTAATAGACACTAGCAGCTCTGTTTATATCATCATTTTTCCTCTTTAAAAAAAAAAATTGCTCTTTGCTAGTTTTCATATGTTCCCTAAAGATTTTCATCTTGCAAATAAAAGAGCTTAATTATTTCTATAATGGAAGGATTAGCGTTCCCATGAGCAGACTCTTTCTGTTTAAAAATCATTGTAGGTATAATAAAATGGAAGTAGTTCATGACCAATGCAGCTGCTTCACAAATTACTGGAGTTAAAAAAAAAAACAGAAAAAAGTGCACCCATCAAAAAAAAAAAAAA
>VXBZ01000778.1:1791199-1845245 GCA_013399135.1 Heliornis fulica
CCCCCCCCCCCCCGCACAGACCCATAGCTATTTCTTCTGTGGTCTCTCTTCACCTGTGTTTAGTGCAATCCATGGGGGTTAGGTAGGGCATTGTGTCAGCTTTTAAATGACAAAATAAGTTTCTGATGGGGTATATACATGTTGAGGATATAAAACTGGAAATGGTGAACAATGAAGTCATGAACTGTTGATTTCTCGATGATGCAGATAATCAGCATATAAGTCTTTAGGAAGGGGCATTCTCATTTGCAACTCTTTAAAGGAATCAACACTATGACGTTCTAAAAAAAGAAAAAGCTTCAAGCATTAATATAAGATCATTGAATTCTGACATTTTATAATTTTTGACCCAGCTATTGGAGCTGGATAAAAAAATCAGCAAAACACATCTCCAACCAAATTGAAACTCTTACATATTTGTGTCATTTCAGGAGCTGTAATCCCTTGGAAAAAAAAATCTGACAATGAGAAACAGCAAAAGAAAAAAATTGCCCAAGTGGCTAAATATTTCATCACTCTACAGGTATTTAGCCTATGGCACTTTCTGATAAGTGGAAGGCTGGAGACACTGACTTCCTGCTCTGCCTTTTCTGTCCAGTGGGGTAAGATACCTATTTTCACTTATATTCTGTCTGCACTTGTTATCTGCTATAGAAATAGCTAAATGTTTAAAGTTGGCAAAAAGATTCTCCCTTGTCTAGATTTTACTTGAAAGAGTAATGTCTGTGTATTCCTTTCTTTCGTTATGGTGGTCATTTGGAACCAGGTTCATTTTCAGCCTCTGAAACACTTCAGAGTGTTCTCAGGCCTAAAGTTCTAAAGTTCTTGGTGTAACACTGCTAGACTTAGGAAAAGAAAGTTTAGTCACAGCTTTGATAAAGGTATTGGTGCCTATAACTGAATTAAAGTTAAACATGATATGAGAGTAGATTGCATCTACCTTACTGGTTTCAGTTCTCTTCTTGTCATAGAAACTTGTGTTTGATTGAGTTTTCTCCATTTTACAAATGAAACATTGAATTAATGAGCTTCATCCTCTCCTCTGACTTCCGAAGGCAAATTAAAAAAAGCATTCATGTGGGCAAAAATTTTTTCTAGAACTAAAATGCATTTGTGCTATGTTACCTTTTCTGCATTTCTCATACTTCACTTTTATTTCTAACAGTACCAGTTGTTTATCTAAAATTTTCAGTAACTTTTAGACTACAGTCTATTTCCAATGTCTTTATGAAAGACAAGCTCTGTCATTATGTTCCCAAAGGGATATACCAATAAACCTGAAGTCTGGGGAATAAAATTGGAAGATTACTGTTTCTTGTCATATACTTCTATTTTATGGCTTTGACTACACTGGAATGGTTTAGTGGGGAGAAAAAACACCGGCAGTGAAAGGAAGTAACTATTAATGTCCTATCAGAGCTTGATGGAGCTTGATATAATTAAAAAACTTGTGATATCTCCAGCAATTGTAATTCCAATTATTTGCTAGCTAAAGGCAACTTAGAATGCTCCAAGTTAGGAAAACATGTAAATAGCCTAATTAATATAATTTGCCTTATGCTCTACTAAGGAAACAAAACCAAATATGTCATTTTTTAAAGAATAAATAACATGGTATAAACTAAATATTATAAATATTCAGTCCATTTGTAGAGCAAACATTACATATTACAAGTCATTTCCAAGTAATTCAGCATGATTTAATGAAATTATGATGGCTTGCTTTAGCTTTACAACTGCATGACAATAAAAGGAAAGCATTCCTTTGTGTGGATTAGAGCTAGTTCTTTTACAAAATACTGTGTAACAACATGTACAGCAGGGGGGCTGAAGATATAAAGAAGGTTTCATCATCTTGTATCTGCAGTCCTTTAATATCAAGAGACTTCCACTAAACTTAAAATAAGTCTTTGAAATATTCCATGCTGTGGTAGTAGAAAGGTACAATAAATAATACTTCGCTTTTTCCTCATGTGGAATGAAGAGATAAAGCTATTTATAAAACTGTAAAGACTTACAAATCATTCTAACAGGTTGTCATATGTTAATGTCAGTGAGAATTTAATCACCCAAGGTAAAAATCTATATATATTTTTTTCCTCCAATCCTATCTTGTTTTCATAACTCTCTCTATTGACAGTTTCTCTCATGATGATAAATTAAAGGAATGCCCAAGACCACAACATGTAAAACCAGAAAAAAATAGAAGGACTGAAGCAGTAGATTGTTTTTAAATTGTGTGGCATTTTGGTTTTTGGTTTGTTTTGGGTTTGTTTTTTCTGTTGTAGCATTTAAAGGATCTAATGAGAAGCCATTGTGTGTACACCTGCTTAACAAGACAATAAAGAGATAACAAATAGATGGACTATGAGGATTCAGATTTATATAGACTTTGTATAGGAAAAAAATCCTTTCTTTTTAAGAGCAGTTGATTCAGGAGCAAAACAATTTTATTCATCAAATTATTAATAAAAATTGTTACGACAGCTGCTCACCCAAAAACCTGTTCAGTGTCGGTTTTAATTTGCCAGCTGGGATTGGAGTAGACTGAATTCTTTGAGTCTTAGCCACTTTCATTCCTGTTAATATGAGACCCTTCCACAGGCTTTCCAGGTGATCCCATGGTGAATTAGCCTTTATCCTTCTGTATGTGCTTGAACCAAAGAGAAATCCTAGATAAAAATAAAGATATACAAGCTTGTTAGATGTGTCAGGTAATTCTGTATTTTTCTAGGCATCTCTCAGTAAATCCATTAT
Source organism: Heliornis fulica (assembly GCA_013399135.1). Taxonomy (NCBI): domain Eukaryota; kingdom Metazoa; phylum Chordata; class Aves; order Gruiformes; family Heliornithidae; genus Heliornis; species Heliornis fulica. Next base: position 1,793,957 of record VXBZ01000778.1, read on the forward strand.
GGATCAGGTTGTTGTCCAGAGGAGGCTAGAAATACAGCATTATTTGGTGGCCTCTATCCTGCATTCAAGTCTAAGGGAGGAAGGTTTATGCCATGCTTTATTTTGCTGAAAAATGAATCTTTAAAATCATCCTCTCCTCTCCTTCCAAACGCTTTCATGTTACTTGTTGATTGAACCGATGGCTTTAGTTGTCTTCATAGCGTAAGAGCTGCACACAAAATTAAAATGTAAATTTGTGCTCCCTTTATTTCCCTTGATTCTGTACAGCCCTTCTTTGAACTGATGCTAGCATTGTCAGACAGATCACCGTGGCAGAAATATTTTTTCTTGGTTCATAAAAAAGCACAATGCATCCTTAGGTCTGTCTGCCATCCAGGGAGCAGAGTCCTGTGTTCCTCCTCACAGTCTGCTGATGTGGGGTTGGAAGGTGTAAAGTTTCCTTTCTATTCCTAGATGTGGCCTGCTGTACTTACAGGGGAGGGAGAGAATAAAAAATTACTTTACATATAAACTAAGCACATTTGATCTAGAAGCCTTTTGTATGTGCTAAGTACATTCATCTCTCTCTGGGTTTTCAGAATATGATCTCCATTTCTCTCTCTAAATTTCACGTTGTAAGGGTTATTTCCAAGCCAAGATTTTTAAATGAGGTATTCTACCTATTATAAATGCAGAACTTGCTTTATATTACTTGACTCCCTGATGAAAGGTTAGTTGCCTAATCACATGGGTTTGGTGGCTATGGTACAGTGCAGAGTGTTAAGGCTGTAATAGGAAATCAAATAGTTCATTTCACAGCCATCAAATACATGCTGAGCTGCCTGACTGGTTTATGCTGCTTTATCTTTCAGGACGTAAAACCTATTCTTACTTTATGAAAACAGTACTTTGTGTTAGATAATAATTTCATTTACATATAAAGGTTACACTTAATAAAAATATATGAACCAAAATCTCAACAAAGATACAACATCATAAACTACCTTTTCTAGACTCTGCTGGTTTTTTCCCTTGAAAGGCTTCATTGCTTTTAAGACAGGAGAGATTGCTTCAGAACTAAAGATTTAAAGCTTTTTTCTTCTGCCTGTAGTAAAAGTAATAAAGCTTTTTATTGTACAAAGACTGTAAATATATTTAGCAATAATTTCAACAGCTGGAAGTGTCTAGATGTCTGTAGTGGAAATACAAGGGTCATATTTACCTAGGCTTGGCCTAGAAATTTCTATAACTTTTTTCCTTCCACCTAACCAACACTGAACAGTTATTGCTGTTATCTTGTAAACAGTGGAAGACAATCTCATGGAAGAAATGACTCCTTGCAGTTAGAAATAAGGTACTGCTGTAACAAGTTTGTTGTGATTATTTTCTGTTGCCACCATGTTCTGAGTGTTTAGTACAAACAGGCATCACTCCTACAGTCTGGAGCCTGGCACCCAAACCTGCAGTAGCTCCTCCAAGAGTCTGCAGCAGTATAGTCTGATGATAATGAATGTTATTTCCCCAGAAGATCCAGCCACAAGTAGCTTGCTGTCTTAAAGCAGTGAAATGTTAGTTAGGGAATCCATGACAAGAATAATAGAAAAGGTTGTTGACATAGATTATTGAAGAGCTGACTTGGGGCAGTCTTGAAGGACTCTGTATAGGCCAAATGTCTTCCCATGGCTTTGTAGGTTCTAACCTGTGAGTAGAATGATCTTTACTACAACCTTTTTCATTTTGAATGTACAGAATACTTTGGGTTTGGTAGATGAGCAGATTTTGGATACAGATAAATTTCATTCCCTTTAGGAAATAAAGCAAGCTGAGAAACAAGCTTCTACCCATTTTCACTCCTTCTAACAGGTCGCTGCCTTTCTCAGTAAATATCTCAGCATTGTCAGTGTTTCATTCCTAAATCAATATTAATATATTTCCATTGTTTCAGTTTTATATTGTACTCCCGTTGACCTAAGATTACAAGCATACTTTCAACTCCTAAATCTTCCTATTCTCTGGGAACATGTTGTACAGATAGACCAGGGGAAGCAGTGGAGGAGTGTGTTTTTTAACTCCACTTTTAAAATTATGCTTCTCCTACAATTTTATGAGGTGAAGTATAACTAATTATTGTGTAGTTATAACAAATAACTCTAGAAAAGAATACAAGGACATGCATTCATTGCTTATGGGAAGAACAGTAATCAGTAGTAAGTTTTTGATGAATACTGTTAGAATATATGTTGAAATTCCATAATGTGATGGATTTGGAGGATAAATACTTCAATAGCTTACAGAAAATGAATATAAAAAAATTAAAAACAACTAATTAGCAAATCTGGGGTTGTTAATTTTGTTTTTGTTTTTGGTTTTTTTTTCACAGATTCATCTAGGTCTTTCATACATACATGCTTTTCTGGTCATAGTCTTTTATCCTATGGATAAATGTGGATGTTCTGATGTCCCAGTCAGTGTGAAAGCTGCTGTTCCTGTTGAGTTTCAGAAATTCAGCAACTTGAAAGAAATGACTGCTGTGCACAGAAAGAGTTACTGCACAGCTCTTGTACAAGGAATCCAATGTATCTGGGCTGTTGTGGACCTACTGCATGCCGATTTCTGCAGATAGCCAGCTCGGGGGCAGTGAGATTGACACATCAATATCAGTCTACCAGTGGAAACCAAAAGTGGTTGGATGAATAGTTGTCCGTGTCAGTGCTGTACCTTGCAAATGTCATATGAAAAGTGAGAGTCCAACTTTATGAAAGGGAAACATGCTGACTGGAGCACAGATTTGGGTGACTCTTGGGTCACATACTGTACCTGTATTGTATTAGGTGACTTAATGTGAAAAGTTTATATATTCTACTAACCTTTGCTTTTGTTAATCTTCTGTTAGAGGTTTCTATCCTTCTCTGCTCTGCCTTTTGTACTCTTAAATAGAAAAGACCATGCTGAAACATAGAAGCACTGATGAACAGAACAAACATTTCACTCAAGACATTTTAAATTTTGTCTTGTAATATTTCACAGTTCAAGAGAGCTTGAAGAAATTATATTTTTATGTCTCAAAAAGTTTTGAGACAATACTGAAACATCCAGGTTTTGACAGCATCTTGCCAGCTACTTGAATTTAAAACATGAGAAAAATGTCCATGAGTCTCTAGAGAATATATGAGGAGTGATGATTGATAGTAAGAAGGAAATGAACTGTGTATTGTTAAAAAAAATGGACCTTTCTGAACATACAAGAGTAATGGAAGGTATCAAATCAAGGGAAATGTTATTGTACTGAAAATAGGTTAGGTTAAGGCAGTAAATTTTTCTAATAATGCTGAGAGAAAGCAAGTTACTGATTTTCAATATACTTACCTGTTTTTGGAGAGCTTCTTGATAAGTATGCTATATAGCATTTCAGAATAGATGTAGGGCATTGAAAAAAAAAATTGTCAGAGATGGAACTTAATTTGTGTAAAGATCATGACTGAAATTTTTGGTTCAATACAGCTTTATTTGGGTTTTGGGTTTGTTTTTTTTGCACAGGACTTATGCTGTTTTATGATAACTTAATTCATATATAGTAACATATGTGAGATTTGACTGCTTTGGTATCCTGGTCTTTAAGACAGTTACATATAATAAGTCTGATGGAAATAAAACACATCAGTTGTATGAATGGCAGCTGTTTATAGAATTTCTGCTGAAAACATTTGCAAAGGGGTTAATAGGTGTTTGAAGTTCAACTTCTGTTACATGAAGAGAAAATCAACTGTGGACTACTATATGTATTATAAAAAGATTTCCTACTGAATGAATGTCAAGTTATTTCCTAAGGATGAAGGGCAATAAAGGAGGGGAACACTTCTGTCTGACATGTGAAAAGTAGACCAAAATGAAGAAAGAATTTGTAAAATAACTGTATTTTTTGAACAATAGTAGTGTTTCAGAAATCATTAAATGAGAATTGAGCAACTTCTATTTGGTATCAGCGAGAATCTTTCTTGGTAGTTGGTAGCAAACCATGTATACCATTCATTTGTAAATTAAAATATTTAATGTTATATTTCAGTAGAAAGTAGAAGAGAATTTTAAAAATAAGACATCAGTAGTAATTAGATATATCAATGTACTGTAAACAAACATGAATTTGTGTATTTCTGTGAAATAAAATCTATCTCAGCACCTGATAAATGTACTTTGTTCGTCACCAAAAGGAAACCGTTCCAAACTGCAGTTATTATACAAGTTATCAGATATAAAACATTAAATTATCAATTTATATCTGTGCTATGAATAACTGGATATGACTGTATAAAAAACATACACTTGAAAGCACCGCATTTTTGTATCCTTTGGGATCAACAAGTGAATTTAGGTTTTGTAAAACACAGTTCCATGTTCAGCTGGTAGAAATTGATAGTAATATTCCTACAATTAGACCTGGATAATAAAGAGTTTATGCTTCTGAGTCTAAAATCTGACAGTAAGTCTGATGTCCACCATGCAGTCTATTATATCATAGCATGATTTAGTTCTACATTTTGGGTACCAGGAGCACAAAGATACTTCTCCCTATAAAAATACACCTCTAATACATCCTAACTGAATATTGGTATCCTCTGAATCCTTTAAGGCAAAGGCAGCAAAATAATAAGAGAAACTAAAAAAGTATTTGTAAATGAAGATTTGTTTTTACAAGGAGAGACAGCAGTAGGTTGTCAGAGTACAGTCAGAAGAGCTTAGGTTAAGTCTGTTGCAGAGCATGAAGTGGTAAGAGTGTGATACTGTACAAGTACAGCTCACCTCACCAGAGAGACCCAGTGGACTGTGAAATGAGCTAAGCGCTTTTAAAAAAACTCACAAGAAATCCTAAACCCCTTTAAGTTCAGTATGATGGTGATTTAGATGTAAACTTCAGTATTGGATGAAAACCATTAAAAATGCATAACTTTGTACTTCCTATGATGCTTTTAAATCTTCCTTCATAAAACAAAAAATAAAGTTAAAAACATTGCAGCTGGAGAGAAATTTCAAAATGTTTCTTTTTTGAATCTGAATGTACCCCATGAGAATGACCTAAAATACGGTTTCCATTCATAGCACATCAAAGTTCTGTATGTAATGTAACATAAGCATTCATATGTTTGGTTTTTTTACAGAAGACCATACTCTCACCTGTACCTTTATACCACAGATAAATCCTGTAGTTCACAGAATGTGAATAATTAGAATGTTAAAAGTTTTAATAGTTTGAGCAGAACCAGATCAATCCATTTTGGCTTGGAGACTTTAATTCTGGTTTATCTGGTAGAAGCATCAGCATTTGAGAGTCTTACAAAATTAATGATCTCCCTGAAATGATAGAGATTTTAGAAGCTGGAAGTAAATATTAACTCTTTTACTGCAAGAGTATGCTATACAGAAAGTAAAGTTGACAGTGATGCTGGGTTCCCAGCTCAAAAGGAATGGTTTCATGTATTACTAACACACCTTTTTTATTGGTGATGTTGATATTCACAATAGAGCTCTGTGCTATCTTCATAAAGCCTGTCTGGGCTGTACTTTCATGTTTATTAGAAGAATATGCTTTTTAATGTGGAGATAATATGTGTCTTCAATCTTGGGTTACATTTAGCAATTTCAGGACAGTCTGATAAATGTGGAGGAAGTGTTTCAGTGTTTGATCTTTATGTTTGTACTGAAACAAAGTGAAAGTTTACCCTCTCCCCAGGTAATTAGTTTTTAGTACAGGAAACATTTTGGGATGATATAAGATCTACTGAACAAAATATAAAGTGTGATGAGAGATGGAATCAATTAAAGACAAGTGAAGGAAATGGGGAAAGTTTTAAGAGAAATTATTTTATATAAAACAGTATAATAACAGTCATTAAAAAAGCAGTAATAAAATTATATTTATAGCTGAATAAGGAGTATCAGTGTGATTAAGATGTGGAAGTAGCTAATTGGACTGCTGAAATATTAGGAAATTGAAGTGATGAAAAGTATACAAATGAAAACAAAAGTAGATAAAATTAATGAGGAGGCTGAAATAAAGGAAAATAATAAACCAAGGAGATTCTAGGGCCATTAGAAAAATGAATGGATATTCATGGTTTCATGGATGCTTTTTTTTGAGAATCTTTGATTTTTTTTCTGTGCAGAGTGATGATTTCTTCTTTACATTATTTAAAGTTCTGAAGGTATATTTGCCAGCAGTGGAGTTGCAAGGTTTTTATTTGTAAAGTCTGCCCATAGGACTAAGATGTCCCAGGTACTGCCTCACTGTTGCTCAGGAGGATTCAGTCTTTCCCTGCTCTCAGCCACTTGTTTCCAATCCTGTGTTTACCTGCTGTGGGTGCAGAAATGCTGAGGTGCTGAAGAACCAGTGTGGACTCTGAATTAAACGAGCCTCTGCTTTTATGGGGAGAGCAGGGATGGACAGTGGTCTCTTTTCTTGGGCTACAGTTAAACTTGGTTAATTCCCTGATGCAAGTTATTGGGGGAGGAGGGAGAATTGTCCTGTAAATACTTTCTCTGTCATAAAGAAAGGGGCAGCACAACTGCTCCGAGGCAGCTAACTATGGGAGAAGGTGGGACTACTTTTCTCCTAGGCAGTATGAAGATTTGGGAACTGGCCTGAATGTCCTTCTGAAGTTCCATTTTATCTCTTCTGAATGCAAACCCCTTTCTCTTTCTCTGTGCACTTTTAGAACTGATTTCTCCCTCTCTCTGTTCCAGTCAGATGTGCTTTGTCATGGAGTCACAATGTATTCCCAGGCCCACAGACTACCTTTAGTGGCAGAAGACCTTGAACTATTCACTTGCCCACTGAAATGTGAAACTGCTGTGAGGTGGGCTCTATATAGGGGGCTGATGAAATGCTGTGCTGGTGTGCCTCGTGCCTCATTAACACCTGATATGACCATGACTGAGACAATTCTTGGGATCCCAAACAATAAATAAGAATATTTTAGGGTATGTACACTAATGGTTGATAACAGTGGTGTTCTACAGGGTGGATCCTACTACTTGCCTGTATGTGAAACTAGGTGCAGTCATTGATAGATTATCCTAGGGCCCCTGTATAAACATGTGCTCTGAGCATAGATTAGCTTTCATGGCAGAATTGCTTCTCATTCCAGATTCATCCTTAGAGATAATCCCTGCTGCAAGGATGGGATTCATAGCCCTGTTATTTCCATGTACCTGAGAATATAATTTGTCCAAACTCTTAATGCCCTTCAGTGTCTTCATATCTATTTTGAAGAATGTCTTACCTCTGTAATAGGATAATGGATGGGAGTGAACATAATAGGGATTGCTGAATTTCAAGTACCAAAATTGTTGTTATTCTAACATGTTTGTTATTCAATATCATGTTCTGAAAGCTCATGGTGGACTACAGCCTTGTACTTCTGTTTGTGCATGGTTACTCAGGTTGTCCATTTCTTCTTTTTAAGAACAAATCTATCGACATTCATTTGTTGTCTTTATTCCAAATAGGACATCAGTAATGTTTGTTTTAGGATGGACTAAAACAAACTAGGTGTGTATGGTAGGTATGTAACATGAATTTAGTATCATAAACACTGGTGTCTCTGTATTTTGGCCAGTCAAAAGTGAAAATTAAAAAAAAAAAACAAAACAACAAAATGGGAAAATGGGACAAAAAATAAAAGAATGCTTATTGTTTTCTGGGTTTCCTTGTATACACTCTTTCTATTCCTCAGTGGCAAGGTAAGAAAAACTATTTTCACAATACAGTAGCTTTAAAGAGTCATGGATGAGATTATTTTATGTCCTTTGGCTTGTATTTCAAATATTTCAAGATTCTCATAATGTTTTAGATAAATGTTTTCCAAGTTAGGAAGATTTGGGAAAACACTATCAGTTTGGAAAAATATATAAAGCACTTATTATGAGTATTATGGGATTTCCTGCATACTTCTATCTGTAGCTTTGTTGTCATAAAGTTAATAGATTAGTTCGTACAAATGCATATCTGCACACACAAAGATGGGGCTTGCAAGTAAATAAGAAATTAACTCTCCTGCCAACCACTTTATATAATAGCTGATCTTTCATTATATCCTGGATTTATACCAAAACAGTAAGATAATATATTCACAGTTAACTACTACTGTAAAGAATTTTGCCCTCTGAGATACCTTGACCCGAAATAAAGCCAGAAATGAAAACCAAGCCAATGTATTTGTACATTCTTTTATTGTGAGCAAGTAACTTTCTTTGCATGCATCCATTTAAACTCAATTCAGTTTTATACAGAATTCTCTCGTTCTTTTTAACATATGTGGCTAGAAAGGCTAAGAGCCAAAAGCATAATATGCTAAACAGACACAGTTCCAGTCCTTTCCTCTCCTTGAACTTAGTGTGAGAAAGTAATTTAGATTTAGATGGCCAATTGGTCTTAAACAAACTTATTCCCACTAAGCATTATACTTTTTTCATGACCAGTATGATGTTGTCAGAAAGCAAAGCCATAATATGTGCCAAAAATCTAGATTATTATTATCTAATTTTATTTTTAATTTAGAGAGTACAGAAAGCCGTTTTCTATCAGATGTTATTGCAGTGTCTGGGAATCATCCAATGCAAGAGCAACATGAATGTGGTCACACAACTGAGTGTAAACCCCATCATAAATTCTGTGCACCTTCACTATCTAGTTATTCTGTTTTATTTCAGGTAATCACAAGGCTGTGTATTTTCTTGAGTGGGAGAGAAAATTGAGTATTCTCTAGTAATATAAATAAAGTCTGAACTAGAAGTCTGACTTTCTTTCTAATTGTGTAGCACTGCACTGGAAGGGACATCAAGAGGTCATTTAATGCAGTTCTCTTTGAAATGACATAGATCTGTTAATCTTGTTCTAGCAGAGATTCTCATTCTGTTTTCTATTAGAGAAACAATGCAACTGTCCCGAGCAGTCCTTTTGATTAGCCCTGCTGTTAGTATGTGGGTTTTCCCCTCAGATCCAGATTTGAGCTTCCTTACTACAGTTTAAACCTATTGCTTATTCACTGTGGACAGGAAGAACAGCCTATTCCATTCCTCTTTTCAACAGCTTTTTATTTTCCTGATGACTGCTATAATGTTGTCTCATCTTTTTGTCTTTGTCTTCAGGCAAACTACTGCAATTCAATTATTCTTTTGACATAGGTAGTATTGATTATTCCTAAGTATTCTTGTCACTAGCACTTGTGCCATTTAAACTATGTTCTGTTTAGGAAGCTAATCTCTACCTCAGTAAATGTATCATGTGAAAGTTCAAGGAAACAAATCTTTTTCTTCATACAACGTGTAAATAAATTATGGAAGACTTTGCATTGGGCGTTGCAGAAGCCAAATTATAAATGGGTTCAAAGAAGGATTATACACAGCCCTTATGGAACAGAGGTCCACTGGGAGCAGCTGAAAATAATTTTTCAAATGCAACCTCTAACACAGGAGTTGTGAAACTAGGGATTGTTCCTGGGAGGGAAGAACAAGGAAAGGGGTTTTCTTTACTTGCCGTTTCTTATATTCTTTCTCTAAGCGTCTGCTACAGGGTATTTCAGCTATGATCTTCTTTCATTTTATTGTTTCATCTTTAATAAGCTTAGTATATAGTGGTTTGCATACACATTTTATAAATTTGTTGGCACATTATTTCTGATAAAACCCATAAAGGGATTATAGGTCCCTTATCTCCTACCAGATTAATTGTGAGCAAAACCAGCAAAGGTTAAGAGGCTTGCTATTTCCTTTTTGCTTCTTTTGCAAATGGCTGAGTTGCTCAAAAAAACATTTATCTTTCATCTTGTTCATTAGTTGTTGACCTATAGCTTGTAATACAAACTTCACTTCTTTTTAAGATAGAGGGAAAACACTATGTAGTTATGGAGACAGCCTCATTCTTTTAAAAAAAATTGTTAGACATTTTACTGTTCTTACTTCTTGTTTCACTTAAGTTTTAAGGCAGAGAGTTCCAATTTCGAATTATTCAAGGAAAAAAAAAAACTTTCATACTGCTTGTTTTTAAGTAGACTCATTTTGGTTTTATTGATTTTCTTCTGCTTCTTCCCTTATTTTTACTTTTTTTTTTTTTATTAAGAAATTTAGCTGAGATTGGTCTTTGGGGGAAAGTAAATTGATTCTGTTCAAACTAGATATTATTTTTGGGTTGGGGGAAGAGTCAACTAATTTAATACCAGGGCTAATATCTATCCCTGTTCCAGCTTCTATTTTCTGACTCATTTTGTAATTTCTTAGTACTGCTTATCTTCACCTGGCTTTCAGTGCTGTGACATGCCCACAGAATATTATTTTTCTTTTATCTTCTTTGGAAAAAGATTGCATATTTTGATCTCTAATCTTGTGCTTCCCAGAGTGGGTTACTACAGTTGTTTTCTTTGTGAGCTGCAGATGGAAACAAATGAAAAACTTCAGCTGAAGCAGATTGCCAGTTAGGTGATAGTATGTTATGAGGAGCTTTCATATAGATTGTGTATTAATTACCAGTTCACTTTAAGATGAAATAAAGATTGTTTTTCTGATTTGTGACTTTTTCCTATACACATACCTTTAGAAAATAAGGGAGATCTTGTTAGGGTCTTAGATGCACTAATAGGCTTTCATTACCATAACCTGCTTCACCTGGAACATCCCTGCCCATGGCCCAGCTGGGGGCATGCTGAGTCAGACCCTGGCTCATCAGCTGACCTGGCTTGATTGGGGCTCTGCCTTACAACCAAGAAGTTTCTGGAGGATCTGTGCTCTTGGTTAACCTGGTGAGGTTTCTGCTACCCTCAAATAGAGGTGTTGTGTGATAGGCAGCTCTGTTTCTGTACTTGGATCTCCATCTTTCAGAAAGCATCATGCCTTTTGGTGCCGTGACAACCCTGGCCTTTGAACACAGAGATTAACAAAGTAGTTTGGGATATGATTTTGGTGTGGTTACCTGATGGGCACTTGTGGGTTTTGAGGTTTCTGGGTCTGTCTTGGTTTGCAGTTTGTGCTACTGCTTGGTGTTGGAAGGATGTTTTACTACTTGTTTCCTTATTCAAGATTTCTCTAAAGAGCTGGTTTGAGAAGAAATGGGTTTATTTGGTAGAGTGTAATTAGTTGTCCTCTACCCTAGTGTGAAGGAGGTAGTCTTTAAAATGAATGACTCCATGACTTAATTGCATGGTGCAAAATAATAAAATGCAAATAGGAAATATTTCACAATGGCTTAATGAAATTCCTGGAGGAGAAAATAATCCTAAACCAAAATGGAATGCTACAGCTCCTAGCCATCCTATAAAGTGTCTTTCTCAAGAAATAAGTGGACTACTTTATGGAATCAGATGAATGAATAGATGCCTGAATGCAGTTCTAAAATTGGAGCCTTTTCAGATGTGGGAAAAGTTCCAAAACAAAGGTTCTGAAAAATCTACCAAATAAATAACAGTTAATGAAGACAATGTTTCAGTTGCTTGGAAAGCATGGATTGAGCCCTGCTAAAGTCAGTCAAATTAGAAAGGTTTAATATTTTTCTGAATGTTTCTGAGATAGCTTTTGTAGAAAAAAACCCCACCAAGATTCTGCAATGTTTTTGTACTCTAACAAATCAAAAAGTAATTTTGAATCCTCCCTGGTACCTTATTCTTGCATGATCTACAGAATATTGAATCTTAGTAAATATTTTAGTTAGTCCTCTTTCAAAAAAATAATGCCAGTGGACAAATGCTAACAACAAAAAGAATGAAACACATAAGCTTTACACTTCATTTAAACTAGTGGATAACCTGTTTGATAATAAAGTCTAGAAAATTAAATACATAGTTTGGGATAAGTTCTTTCCTAAATTCTTAACAGCTACTAAGCATCTTTATTAGCTAGATATTGTTCCTTGCTTCCCAAACTTAAATTTTATAATTAACAATGGAAATAAGTAGCCACAGGCAAAATCTGTGTGTGTATAAATAAAATATTAATTCCTTTATGGTAAGTGAGAAAGCTATCAGATTTGCATACTTTGGCAGGCACTTTATTGCCTTTTACAAAGTTTTTAAATATCATGAGCACAGCAGCAACTTTTCTCACTTGTGTGATTATCTCATTTATACTAGTTAACTGAAAGCATTATTGCTGGAGAAAAAAAACAACAGACATATCAGAATGGGAATGTGTGTGAAGTTATATCTTCTGGTTTTTGAAGATAATAAAAATTAAAATAATTAATTAGAGAACGGAAAGAGAACGGAATTAATGATAGTCAATCTTAATGTAGTGGAGTGTTCCTTTCCTTAAAAATGTCAATGCAGACAAAAGTTAAAATTGTTTTGGAAAGCCAAACCAGCCTTTTAAGTATACAAGAACCTGCTACATTGTTGTTATACATACTCAACAAACACACAGGCAAACATCATATGTTTAAAAAGATGCAAGAAGTTTGAAAGGCATCCAGTTATATCAGACAAATAGCTTTAGATGAAGACACCAGCAGAGAACAAATTAAGAATTGGTCCAGCATGTGGGTGGTAGTTTTGGTCTAATCTAGTTTGTTTGTTTAATTTCTATGGATTTTCTTAATCGAAAAAATGGGTGGGCATAGTTCTGGTGGATTCCATCATAAAATAACTCTTTGGATGCCATTACTATACAATATATGATGGTAAAAAATGAATGAAATGGAATTCAGCGTTTCAGCATATGCAGATACAGCACACATTGCCAAAGCCTCTCGACTTTGGCATCGGAAAGCAAAACTAATCTTCCACTGTAATTTATAGTAATTCTGTTTTATTTTTTTCCCCAAAAAGTGTGGAGTTCTCAGAACTCTTCAAAATGAATCAAGGTTAAAATGCAAAACAGGGCATATTTCTCTATTACATTTTCTCACCAGTGAACTTGTTGAACTTCATCAGCAAGTGGTTTGTTAACATGATATTACATAGATAAATGCTTCTGTTAATCATTGCATATGAACATTTTTACTCTGGTAGGTGATAGTATGAGGACACACTTGAGGATATAGTTATTAAATGCACCTGATATGTAATACAGAAATACAAAAACTGTTCTAGAGCATTGTGATTCTTTGCTTGAGACTGGGTCTAGAAAGATCTCTCTTACTATGAATTTGGGTGTTTTTTTTTCTAAGACACTAGGATTAGTATATTAGAATCCTAATTTCTGTTAGTGTCATAACTCCTCTGTTATTGTGTTTATAAGCTGCAGCTGTAATGCTGTTTTATTGGAAGAAGTTTCCTTTCACAGGCATGGTTGCAGGTGGTTTTAATTTTCTTTTTTTGTGTGTGTGGAAATGAAATTCCAGTTAGCTAGGCTTCTTGTTGCTCTTGAAAACATATAGAGCTAGTATGAAACTATGCATTCAGTAGTGGTTTTATTTCTTACTGAATACATGTTGGGTATCGAATGTTTTTAAAATGGTTTTGGTTCCTCTGTGTTCTTGAATTGTGGTGATTTTATGCTATCTAAAAAAAAATCAAATTAAAAGTATCTTTTCTTAGTTATAAGACTGTCAGTAAAATAATATTCTTCCAGTCATTGCCAGATTCTCCATACCTTATCTTCCTGTGGTTATTTTTCCATCTTGGCAAAAGTGTTTTTCTTATCTCTTTTTGGATTAAGATTGAGCTGTGTTTACTAATATTTTGAAACCATACTGATTAACACATCCTTCCTTGATTGGTAAATCTCTGACATTAACAGAGAACTAAAAATCACTTTCAGATTTAAATGGGGTTTTGTAGTATACTATAAGAATTTTCACACCTACTATTGTGTTGTTCCAGTATCAGTAAGACTAAGGGAGATATGGGATGCTGTGGTCCCACCTTTCTCCCCAACCTACTGCTGCATGTTCTCAGCCTTTCCAAAGCACTGGCCCTGCAGGGTGGTAATGGGTGAATAGATCTCTTCCCTGAGACCATAAACAAGCATGGATAATCTAACTGACATTTAGATTGCATTAAAAAAAATGGTAAAATGTTAGCATTTATTAGAAAGTAATTATATTTTTATGTAGAGATGACTAAGGGATTTGTGTGTAATTTCATTCTCCCTCTGAATTTTAAAGAGTCTTTAATGTCTTCTACCCCAGACAAGAATCAGCTGTAACTGTCATCCTTCCTAGGCATTTAGCTAACCTGTTTTTAAATGCTGATTATTATTTTTTCATGTTGATGTTCTTACACAGACAGCCTATTCTAGCACTTTGTCTTGACTGTAGACATTTTTTTCTAATAATAATTTGAATTTTCCTTACTGCCATTTTGATTCATTATGTTGTGTCCTCCCACCTCTAGGTTTATAGAGCAGATTAGTTCCTCATCATCACAGCTGTTTGTTTGAAGGTAGAATCAAAACCCAAATAAACAGAAACCCTTCATACATGAAAAGCAGGGGGTCCTGTTTGACTCCATAAAGCATTTCAAGGTGCATGTGGCAGATGCAAAAGAATAATCTTTACTGATCACCACTTCAGCACTGGGAAAGGGAAACAGGGGAACAGGCTCTTGCCTTCTGTCACTGCTCACCTGCAGGTTCCTGGCTTCTACTAAAGCAATGCTGTTATCAGGAGTCCCATAAAGGGCAACTCCTACATTGGAGAAAATCAGAAGTTTGTTCCAAAGCAGCTAAATGCCTTTAGATAAGTGCTAATTGGTTTGCATTCTGATTTGTATTTAAATGCTTGTGATCATAATTTCCTCTTGGCATAAAAATCCCTTGTCCAGTTCTGTCAAAATGTTAATGCTTTCTGTATTTTAAAACTGTTTTAAACTGTCATTGATGGTTCTTATGTAAAAACCTTGGGGTGTATTCTGAAACAGTTCATTGCTAGGACATCTACATAGAGAACAATTTTCATCAAGATTTTCTAAACATTTACCATTTATATTACTTAATGCTACATATCTAATACTTAATGCTACATATCTATATCTTAAGAATCTTTTTGCACATTGAATGGCATGTTCCTAACAATTCCGCTGCACGTTTCTCTTTCAGATGGGAAAAGGTGAACTGTATTGTGTTCATGTAGGAACTGACAAATCTAATGCCTAGCTCCAACGCTATTAGTTCTAGAAGAATATATATTCTAGAATTTAGAAATGCTATTGCTGTAAAATATTTAGTAGCTGTTGCATTCTAGGTGTGGAATTTGCAGAAGCCCATAGTCTGAGTGGGAAATACCTGAAAAGTAGGCACTGTGAAGTGCCAAGTAGAAGCTCAGGGTGTTAGTTCTGTAACTATACAGAACAGAACACTTTCAACAAGACTACTAAAAACAGGCTTGAAAACCCAGTGCACCTTGTCTTGCAGAATAACCTAAGTGTGACAGTACTGAGTGTGTGCTTGGGTGAGTTGTATGAAGAACTGAAAATAGGTATGCTCTTTCACAGGTGAAGCTCTTCGGTTGGGCTGTTGGACAGACAGGCAGAGATGCATCCTGGACAAACAGTTCCCAAAGGTTTCCTTCCTCTTCTGGTGAGTATCTATACAAAACACTGTATTTTTGCAACCAAATTCTGAGAACATATGGAAAGAAAAAGAGCCTTGTGTGGGAGGAACTCGCGATTTAAGATTTTTCTTGTGCCTGTCCGTAGAGATTTGGCCACACGAAGGGATTTGGGATTTCCACATGTGAACCAATAGAAATTTATGGTTACACTCCTAAAGGGAGGTTCCAGTGTCTGAACTGACTCATAGGTTAAATATGCAGGTGATCTGTCTGGACTGCATATAACTTCTGTTAGGTTGGGCAGTTGTGAATGTGATGAAATAATGTGAATTTACAATAGAATCATGTTTCTCTGTGGACATCTTTGTTATGAGTTGCCTTTGTAAGGAGAAACAGGATTGAAATGAAGGCTGGAATATTCTAATATTCTGCTGCTTTTTGCTTTTTTTTTTTTTCTGGAGGATTTGCGCTTGGTCAGGTCAAATAGAATAGCTGTATCTGCTTGGCAGCCCCTTTCCCTTTTCTTGTTTTGTTGTTGGTTTTTTTGTTTGTTTGTTTAGGGTTGGGGTTTTTTAGGGTGCCTTTGAGGCTGGATTAACTGGACATCTGGTGCTGGAGATTTTCTCCTCTTCGTTAAAAAGGCATGAGTTGCTGCCATGCCAGTCTTCTGATGTCTGTCCAGAAGATTCTGTAGTCACTGCAACGTGCTGAGTTGTGGATTTAGTTATCCTGGCAGGTTGTTAGGATGATAGGAGTTGCCACTCTAAAAACAGAAGCCTGTGCAGAAAATTCCTTAAGGAACACTAAAATATGAAATGCTAGCAACACCATCACTCCTACTTAGGAGCTCCCTAAACACTTTCTGTGTATTTCTGGGAATTTCAGATTTGTGATGGTACTATAAAATGATTCTTTATGGGGTGAAAATGAAGTAATGTATTTGTGTTTGACTTTCTAATTTTTAGACAAAAAAAAGAATGTTAACTGAGGCAAACCAAATTTGGCAGTGGTGTTTATTTGGTTTGATAAACTGTTATTGGCCAGAAATATGCAGTATTGTATGTTAAATATTAGTGTATTGTTAAATAATGCTGTAATTAAAATATTCATGTTACCAACTACAATTAAACCTCTCATAGATGACCTTTAACATTAAGCAGGCTGTAGAGCTTAGTGTGTTTCCTGATTCCAGCAGTAAAATGTCTTACTATTAGCTCTGCCTCAAGCCTAATCAACTCTGTTGATCCCAAATGAAGCCAAGGCAATTGGTCTTAGTATCAGTTTTGAATCTATTTGTTGACCTCTTCTTAAATATGTCATTGGGCCTGTGGTCATGATTGTACAGTTTGTCTTTTTATTTGGGTTTTTTTTTTTTTGGTCAAGAACTTGGCTTGTACTGGTGGAAGCAAATGCAGCAAAATGGCATATAAATATATATATATGACTTATATATATCCCTATAGTTGGGAGGAAGGTTAGAGTTTTGGAAGGTAGCTCTGAAGAGTTGAACTGATTGCTGGGACGTGCAAGTCTGTAGGCCTAAGATACACAGATACTTGGAGATATGTCTGTTATGATAAGCTGGAAGTTAATGTAAACTTTAAAAAATGAAACTATTTTTATAAGGCTGACTATTGGGTTCTGTGAGTGCTCAGGACTGGAATCAATGTCAGGATAAATTGATGCTGAGTGAATGTCATTCCTTGGATATGTTTATGACAAGAAATGGACATTAAATTTGGGGCGTTTTTCCTTATAAAGACTTTTTGACAAAGATCTGTGGGACACTAACAAAGGGTTGAGCTATTCTGTCACAGGGGTTTAAACAGTTTTGATTTTTTTTTTTTCCTCCCAGGAAAAAAGGGAGCATATGATAGCTGAAGTAATTCAAAAGCAAAAAAAAATCCTATAGGGATGCTGATAGAATGCAGCATTTTCAATTTTAATTTTCTGGGCTAATGGAAGCAGTAACATTGTACTAGTAAGCATGGGGCACAAATTTGAAATTTAAATAAGAAAGGTTACATGCTAGAATACTCTAGAACAATTTTGATTAGCAAGTCCAGATACTGTTCCACTGCAGTTTTGAATTTAGAATTAGGCTGAATTTTCTTTCCCTCTGGTAGAGAACATAATTTCTATTACTAAAAAAATATATCCACACAAGACCAATATTTTTTTCATGCATATATCTTTCTATGTACTGGATGTTCTGCACATTGGTCATAAAGTTCCTGTCTACAGTCTTGGAAAAATATGATTAAGAACTGTCCAAAACTGCAAACTATCGAATTTAAAAGACTTATAGGTTATTTTCAATATTTTATTAATGATTTTTTTCAAGATTAATTGACATGCCATGCAGTCAAAAAGTAAATGTGTTTCATGGAATTGGGCCATGGATTGCAGAGAACTATTTGATAATATAAGAGGTGCTGCAATACAGCTGCTGGTAGTAACTCACTGACTTGGGTTTGCCTCTCAAATTATGTGCAGATGTTACTATTAGCTATATTGGCTTGGGAGCCATTTTCTCCCAGATGTAAAACCATGAGTAAAGTATAACTGCTTTTGTTAGCCTTCTATTTCATTCAGAACAGAATTACTCTGCCAGTAAGGGGGGGGAAGTATGATTAATGTATTTATTGTGAAATGCTGGCAAAAGTACCTGCAAAGTACATTTGAAGAGACTGATAGACAATGACACTAAAATTATGTGGCTAAGTAAAAAAATCACAGTTGACACAGTATTCATGCCATGTACCCTGGATAGTCCTAGCTTTATAAAAATCTTAACACTTTCCATGGCTTATTGAAATTGAGAACAGGTGTTAAAAAAATCCAGAAAGACAGAACAATGTGATTTATTAGATGTATAGAAACCAGAAAATAAAAACCATCATTATGTATATCTAAATCTATACTGCACAGGCATCTTGTTGTGTCTGCTGGTTGGATTTTTTCTGTCTTGGGATGTAGTAGACCTGCAGAAGATCCAGAGAAGAATACTAAGGGATAATCAGGAGAATGGAATTTGTGTTTGAGTAACAATTCAGTTATGCTAGCAGCTTTTAGGCTGGAAAAAGAGGTAATGGAGTGGAAATATGAATGTCATAGAAAAGAGAGCAGGAGGTATTTATGTCTTCCAGTATGTGAATTAAGGGCTATCAAATTCAGCAAGTGTTTGGCTCAGTGTTATTAAATAGAACTGCTCCACACACAGCATGAAGTTAAGCTGCAGAAGTCACTGATCTAATGTATTGTATGTAGGTAAAAGACTGTGGGTTTGGAAGCAGTCGGACAAGTCCACAAAATTCAAATTAAGACTCAGTATATGCAAAAAAAAATGTTGACTTACCAATAAATACTTGACAAACAAATCTTTGGTTTGTAGAGGAACAGTCCTACAGAACTCTGTCCCTGTATACATGACATGTTGTACAAGCTTACTCAGTCATCTTCTGTTGCCTGTTCCTGGGAGACAGCGCACTGAACTAGATGGATCTTTGGTTTGACCTTGTATTCTTGTTCTTACAAATTAGATTAAATTAGATTATTTGTGTATCTTGGTTTTGTTTTGGTTTTGTTTGTTTGGTTTTTTTTAAAGATGCTTAAAAAAATCTGAAAGTGAAATGGGCTAGCATCTATTTCCAAGCATAAGTATAAATTAGCAACTCAATATGTCTTATGACTTCTTGATTCTGACATCATTTCTTGGACAAAAATCAAGGCTGGAGTTCAGACTGAGATGCCATGTTAGATTAACTGGGAGTGCTAACCCAACTTAAACTGTTTTGTTTTTCTGAAAGAACCTGGAAACTCTGCATTATTTTTTTATAAAGATCAACATATCAAGGAATTCAGGCAGCAACTCTTCGGTGACATCAACCTGTTGATAATTTATGGGCAGGGATTTCACAGAATCACTGATGTGGGAAGACCATCTAGTCTGACCCCATCAAAGCAGGGTCAACTGGAGCAGGTTGCTCAGGACATTGTCTGTTCAGGCTGTGAACACATCTACAGATGGAAACTGCACAAGGCATTCCAGACTCATTCACTACAAATAAAAAAGGCATGTTCTTGTGCTGCTGGATTTGGTAGGGGTATTTTCATAGGGTATTTTTTAATTTTATTTTTTTTTAATTAAGTAAGAAAAAATATTTCTTGTATTTCGGTCTTTGCCTATTACCTCTTGTTCTGACTGGATAGCAGTGAGAAGAGACAGTCTCCAACTTTATTACATCCTCACTAGGTATTTACACATCTTGATAAGATTTCCCTTGAGACTTGACTTCTCAAAGCTGAACTCACAGCCTCTCCTTGTAAGACTGATACTCCAATCCTTTAATCATCTTCATGGCCCTAAATTGTGGCTCTGACTTAAATCTCTTTCAGCTAAGTCCACTGACTTTTAAATACAAGATTTCAGAGTTGATTGCTCCTTTTTTCCTTTTATATTTTCAAACTAAGCTTTTTCCACTGAATTTAATTCCTCCTGTTTTGACTAAAATGTGGAAGAGATGAGATTTCTTGGTAGTGTTGTAATTCTTATAGTGTAACATATTGTGCCTTTATTTACTAAGAAAGAATTACAATATATCTTGTGGGTAAGCAATACTAAGTGCTCTGAGTAGGAGTATGATCTATTTCCTTTCTAAGATCCAGACATTTATCAGTCTTAGTAGCCTTTTGGATTGACACAGATGTTGATCTCCTGTATACCATTTGAGGTTACAGTTGTCAGACCTGTGAAAGATACCATTTTTTTCTGTGGAGCAGTTCTGAATGCAACAGTGTCTGTAGCACTGTTTAGTGTTTAATTATGCAATCAACACATGGTAAGAAAGACTTCTTACTATCTAGAGGTAACAAAGGTGGCTTTCTTTCACTCTTTCTCTTGTTCTTCACTAGACCTTTAGACTGTGACATGTTTGCTCTGTTTTAGGCAATTCACTTCAAATGCAAGTTGTGTGTTGTCTGTCAAAGCTTATGCAGTTTTGATCAAGTATAGCAAAGCCTTCATTTTCTTTTAGTGTTGCATATTTTTCCTGAAGTACTTAAACTTTTTTAATATTTCTACTCAACAGCACTTGCTTTCATGAAAAATCAATGTCTGTTTCTATAGAAGTAGGAAAATGGCTAAAATCTATTATTGCACTAGTTAAGGATTTTTCACTTATTCTTGCCAAATATTATCTGACTAATTTCATAAAGCTAAAAACCAGTAAGTATAGTTCAAGGTAAAGAACAAATATCAAGTAGAAAAAGGATCTAATAATTGTTAAATCAATATGCATTTCTTTACTTTCAGCTGAAGCTATCTATTAAGTAAACATCTATCTCAAAGATCTGAGTGTTACATTAGAGGAAGAGAATCTTGAAATAGAAAACTTGGGGACTATCCAATGTGTAGCTTTTCAGTCACATTATTGTGCTGCCAGGCAGCGAGAATTTCAGATGTGGTTGCACATGATTCACAAGTGAATTCTTGTTACATCCTTCTCATGTTGTTTTTTTGTTTGGTTACATTTTATGTTATACATCAGGAAATTGGTTTGGGTACGTGTATGTGCATGTTTCCCAAACACACGTTTTGAAACCAATCATATATTTGACTGATGTTACTGTATCAGTAATATTTACTATGGTTTCTTAAACTTAGGAACTGTTAGTTAAAAACTTCTCCAACAGGAATCTCAGAATTTCTGAGTTTACTGTATTTTATTTGCAGTTGGGTTTTTTAATCAATTAACAACACTGTCATGTTATGGTCTATGCTTAGCTTGCTCACCTTAAATGGGGTATTTTTGATATGTTACACAGGTTCTCATTTTGGTATTTTTCCATTGCATTCTGCTAAATTCAAGTTTTTATTTTCCCCAAATGTTTAGTTAGTGATGACTGTGTGGTGGGTGGTTTGTTTTTTTTTTTTCCTTTTTAGAACCTAATGCATTATTACCATTGGAATGATTAAGGGATTTCTCATTTCTTTTGAGAGAGTATTCCTGAAAATAATCTGTCTGGAGTAGTTGCCATTGTCTTTAATTGATACACTAAAACCATTACGTATTTGTGTTCAGGATCTGCTCTTCTTCTGATCTCTGTACTACTGAGTAGTTTTCACTTAGGCATGTGATTGAGTTTTCACTTGCATGTGAATTGTTGTTAACATTTAGACTTAAGAAATCCAATTAGTGTCTCCAGAATGTATTTAACCCTTCCCACACACAGTGTATGTCACTAATCATCTATTAATTGAAAGAAAGCAACAGGGGAGAGCTCTGCACCTCTAAATATTTACTTGATTGTAGTCTGTTTGGAAACATTTGTTCACTGTTCTTTCCTGCCAAACCAATGCCAGCTTCATTCTTTCTGTCTCTTTCTGCTGTTACTGTATAGTAACAATCTCTGGAAGCTCACGAAGCAGTTACCCCCTCCTATCACCTACTCAAAACTTAAATGCTTTATTTATGTCCCCGTGGTAAAAGGCCTTTAAAGATCAGGTTTTAGGAGCCAACAGATGAGCAGCAGCTCCTCCGCTAGCTCTGCCCATAGTCAGTCCATGCTGGGGGTGGCAGAGGGTCAGATAAAAAGGCTGCGTTGTGTTGCCACAAGCTGTAGCTTTCATTCTTGGCATGGTTGGGTTCAGGGCACCCCAGTAACTGTATTCTGCAATTGTCAGCATGTAGTGAGGTTTGTGCCTTACCTGGAAGCACTAGCACTTGGAGCAAAAGATTATAGTTTTCCATGGCTCTTACCACTCTCTTGTTGTAAATACCTGTTCCACTTGAGATGTTTGTGAAGAAAAATATCATGAAATGTCGGGATATTGGTATCACTATTTCTAGCTATTGCAGTTCTTTGTCGCATTGACAGGCGGTTACCTCTGTGGTTAGAAAGAACAAAAACCTGACCACAGACAGCTTCCAAAACCCCAGACCAAACCCTCCCCCTTCCAGATCCCAAACCAGACCATCAATATGTAAGAAAGCCTTTGGAACAAAATCAGAATATTTTCGATTTTTTTCCTAATTTGATTTTTTTTTCCTCTTAGGCTTAACCCTTACACAATAATCTACTTTTTAATGTAGATAATGTGCCACCATGCTCTTATAAGATGTTACACAATTTTTTTCAGTTATACAGTGCAGCAAAATGTGAGGAGCCAAAGACAGTAGGAATTTTGTGCAGCCACTAGTGGAACATATATCTAAATCTGAATTCTTTAGCAAAAACTCTTGGGAACTTTTTTAACAGCTTCTTAAAGTGTATGTAATAATTAGCTTGTATTTCTTTAATTTAGAGCTGTTGATAATATTACTTAACCCTTCAGTACTTTAATTTACTAGAATTTTCTTACTTTTTCAGAATACTGCAGAGTAATTAATACTTGTTAGTAAGTATAGTTGGTGTAATAATTTGCAAGCTTCATTATTTCCACTCTTGAATAAAGTCATGGAGGAGTTGCCTTTTTCTAATTATGCTTCATATACTCTCTTAGGTTCTGGCTGGTTAGAAAATTTATTTTTAAAAAAATAACTGTAGACAACTTACTGTTCATGTGTACCTGTAAAAGGTGCATTCTTTGCATAGTACTAATTTTCTGTAATGTAGCTTGATGATAAGAAATACAGAACTTCACACAAACAGGTATTGGCAGCATTTGCAAATTGCCAGAACAAGTTGAAAGACTTCTGCAGTAAGAACCAAGTAAAAATTCTTCATGTGTTTCAGGCACATCAGGAGAATGTGTGTGGAAATATCATGATAGATAAGAAGTCTTAAAAGGAAAACTAAAAACCTTAATACCCTTAAGTTATAATAACTATATTCTTTTAACAGACCAAGCAACTACAAAAATATGAAAAAGGTATCCAGGTCTTCTGGTTTATAGCACAAGACTGATCAATGCATTCTGAATGAAAATTACAACTGACTTGGGTTTTTTGTTTTTCCTGCCAGACTGTCTCTTCTATTTGGCAGTACCAAAGAAAAGTACCCAAGAAATGTTTAGTTCTCATGAGCTGTCCATAGCTGCTCTTACTGGACTAGAAGAGTTTTCTAGATTAACTCTTAATTTGCATGTTTGTTATGACTTCGTAGAGGGTTCTGCCTGTTCTATTGGACAAGAGCAGTTTTCATTATTGCATGGTGTAATATTTGTTTAGCTGTATTTTTCTACCTTGCATTAAATGTGACAATAACTTTCTTTCACCAAGAATTTCTTTTGTCTTGGTGACTGCACCACGTGGGATTGTTGGCATATTTCTCAGTGAGGAAAAGACAGAACATTCAAAGCTTTTATTGTATTTGTTGACTAGGGATTAATCTTGCTATCTCTTCTGTAAGAAGTGTTATTTATAGAGTAAGTTCTGTCTGTCCACCTCATGATGAGTTTTAACTGCTTATTTAAGGACTGAAAATTTCCTCCGTTCCCCAGTTGGGATTTTTTGGGGGTATGGTGTGATGGGACATGGTTCTTGGTTACATAAAGTAAGTGTTTGGGGTTTTTATTTTTGTTTGTTTGGGGTTTTATTTTCTGGGTTTTTTGGTGAGGCATTTGATGGGCCATAATACATTAGAGTAGCATGCAATTCATACAGATAAAAGGAAATAAGTTAATAGCTGATAAATACTGGACATGCAAACTGACAAATCTTTGCCCTTGATCTTACTTAGAAAATGTTATTTAATAGCTATTCCTTGAACTGAATTGGCTTTCTGTAGAAAAGAAAATTGTTATAATAGTTTTGCAGTGAAAATTGCCAGTTGAAGGCTAATTTGTAAAAAGGATTGAAGTCTATTGAATTACCTTCTTAACGTAGCATGTGGAAAGCATTCCGGCTCCTCAGGAACTGTGAGGTAGAGTTGTAAATTATTTAGCTGCATACAGATTAGTGCAGCAAGCTTCCTCATAGCAGGTTTTTGTGTAATCATCATGTCTTTGACAAAAGAATGAGATTTCTGATAGCAGTCAGTCTGCACAGGAGGGCCAATACTGTAGCAAGAGGACAGACCTTAAAATTTATCAGTGGATTGAAGATGCTGACTGTTAATTTGGCCAAACGTGTATCTTGAGCTGTCAGATACTTCACATTTGAGCATTTTTTGGTGCTGTTATTGTCACGATAATTTGCT
Organism: Heliornis fulica; assembly: GCA_013399135.1. Taxonomy (NCBI): domain Eukaryota; kingdom Metazoa; phylum Chordata; class Aves; order Gruiformes; family Heliornithidae; genus Heliornis; species Heliornis fulica. Next base: position 1,818,546 of record VXBZ01000778.1, read on the forward strand.
TTGGACTTCTTGGAAATTGTGAGAACAGGAAGTGTGGGAAAGTTCCTTTCTGCTTATTCTGGTTTTGTGCAGCATCCCAAAGCAGGCTTTTTTTTACAATACCTTTTTTTTTTTTTTCAAGAAGATGGTGTGTAGTGGAAGGAGTTCTTGATTTCCTTCATTCTGGCTGGTGCAGAAACCCTTTTATTCAAAAGTACTGAAAGTAACTACAGTGGCATAATCCTTTGAGGTATCTGGTAGGAGGTGATTCTAGATATGAGTGGGAGGAAGTACAATCATTATCCGCTTTCAAGGTTAAAACCTTTCTTTTTGAAATTCTTATGTTCTCTTTAATCCATTGCTTTATTTTCTCCATGCACAAGGAACAAGTTTTCATTAAACCTTTTGGACATGTGTCTAACAACCTTGAGTACAGCAACCCTGAGAAATAGGGTTCAGTCAGTGACTCTCACAAGCTTTCTTTAACCAGCTGAAGTACTAATGAGTAATCAACAGAAGTGGAATAATTTACAGCAAGTCTATGTTATACACTCAGCACGGTGAGCAATACTTTGCTGCTGTTAGATGTCTCTCAGTGTGACATCTGGTGATATATCTCAGATATTTGAGATGAGCTGAGAGTAGAGAGATGGGCATCTGGGGTACAATTTGCTAGTTTAGAAGCATAGTATGAGGAAACCTTGACACCTGGAAGGGAAAATTTCCATTGTCTTCAAAGCACGATGTGAACCTCGGTGTTTTACTGTGATCACTGATGACACTGTTTTTATTTCATGTTATAAATTCAGGTTTTGAGAGTTGAAGTAGTCTCTCACAGTAGAAGACCGAGAATATGGCTGCAGGAATAGGTAGAATAAAAAGAGCTTCCCTCTATATTTTTAGCCTTAATTTATGCTTCCTAGTGTAAACAATGAACTTGTTCTCTCTTGCAGGCTGCAATCATCTGAAATCATTTCGGTACTGATACAGCTAAAAGATTACTAACTCCTAAGCTTAGTGAAAGTGTAGTAAACATTTCAGCATCCAAGAATGTGGATTTTAGTACTAAATGAACTCAAAAATGTATACTCTGGCTTTGATCTAGCTAAAGTTGTTGAACCATAGAGACTTGAAAGAATTCGATAAATACTCGAAAAGAAAATGAACTTGCCCTCAGCAGTCTAATAAATAGTTTTCCCTAGTCTCTTTTAACTTGTTTTGCAGAGTGGTGGGATATATAGGCTACCACTAAAACATTAAATCTCAAAAACTGAGCCCAAAAAAGCCATGTGAGCTTAAAGTCTTCCTAGGGAGAGATGGAAGATTCTAGACATTATCTATTCCCTTAATAATCTACATATCTCTTCCCTGCTGCTGTCAGATGCTTCAGCATTGCAGAATAGATCTGTAAGATTTGAGTGCCACAGCAGAAGCAGTGGTCCAGGATTGCAGGACAGTTCCCAAGATTTCCAGGCTGCTTTTCATGATTGTTTAATGTTGTCAGCTTGAGTGTATCTGACAGGTTAAGCTAACCTGGCTGTACTATAGGCTTAGCTTCAACACCAGAAGCTAGGTTATCAGAGAAGCGATTTAGCAAAGGCAGCATGAATGGAGAAAAGCCAATAGTGGTACAAAATGATACAACTGTACCTATTCACCCATCAACAAGTATAAACAGTGCATAAAAACCAGAGCATACTAGATATGTACTGAAACAATTGTGGTGTTTTTATTGTTGTCAAGACATAGAGAATAGAAAAGTATTTTGTGCACCATTTTGTCTGTTTCCTTAACATTCCCCCTCACTGGAGTTGTTTCCTCACTGTTACAGTTACTCTGGCTGCTGATACTTCAGACATTTATAGTAGAGGAGAAATAACTGTAGGAATGTAGCAGGTACCACTACAAGGCAGCAGGAAAAGCTAGCACTGGATTAGAAGGAAGTGTTCCTAATGCATCTCTCTTGGCCAAACAAATGCTTGCACTATTAGAAGAAATGTGCTTCTGCTCGGATGGAGTGTTGACTTTGTGGGAAAGTCATCTTTTCTGTAACTGGATGTGGTTTACCTACAAACTCACACAAAAGGGCCAAACATTGCTCAGCATTGTGTCATTATGAATGGTGGGATAGAAACATTTATGCATTTCAAAAACCAAGATCATAACTGACATTAAAGTCAACTTTCAAATTAATGCAGCACAGTAGAAGATGGTTTATAGTGTCACAAAACGACAGTGCTGAGAACCTACTGTTCATGTTCTGCGCACCTCACAGAATTCAGTGTGTGAATTGAACTTCTGTTAATGGTTTGAATAGCATTAAATATGATCTTGGAGTTCATCTTTTGAATTAAATAAGTCTGAAAGTAATTCAGCTCTTGCACTGCTAGAACTACTAGATCACTTTGCAATGCAAAACCAGTGTATAAGAGGAGGCTACAGATGTGAGATTTTGTTTTTTTTCCTAAAGTTCTGGAATATGTCAACCTTAGTATAATAATAAGACTATTGAAATGCTGGGTTAGAAATGGACTTTGGTCCTGGATACCCAGGATCGATGTTCTATCTAGAGCTCTGCAGACTTTTGTTCCATGATGTGTTTAAAAGGAAATTTGAGATACCGAGTGTTAAAGACACAAAAGCATTAAAACTGTTCTTCTGGCTACCTGTACATGGTGCATGATTGTCTTGTGTTTAGTTACTGGGTATTCTTTCCTGACTAGGTTGTGCAGTTGGTTTTTAACACATGTGGATCTGAAGCAATAAACGAAACATCAGGACAAAGGGAAGACTTCATTGTATGGGTTCAAACAGAAAATTAAATCAGTGAACAGCTGAAGGGTACTGGAGTATCATGAACAGATAACATGCAAGCTGGAAAACAGACCTATTAGCAAATTATTAATGCTGCATTAACTTTTAGCTATCATCTTTGTGATCTGTTGCTTAATGGTTGTGAATGTAGAAATCTTTGTAGTGTGGTGCCATTTTAGTCTATCAAATGAAAATAGTGTTGTCTAGGTAGACATGCAAAATATTCATTGGATCTAACAGCTATCTTCTTTCTAATAACTTTCAGATATGAGTGGCTTTTGCTTCAAGATTTCTTGCATGTTGCTGTCAGATTTAGAGTCTAGAAACACCAAGAAATCTGTAAAACCAAAAGGCTCGCTACTTGTCCGGAACAAATTTTAAATATTTAACAGTTTTAATTCAGTAGTAACACATGCACTTCAGAATTAGAGCTAACATATATAGTGAATGTCATATAAAAAGGTTTATTTGGGCATAGGAATAATTACTAATGATGGATGTCAATGGTTTTAAGTTTCTGTGCATAGAACTTAACTCTGCTTATAGGATTTTTTTAACACCTATCACTGAAGATTAACCTGATCTCTGTAGCACAGGAAATTAAAAATCTTTTGACAGTCATTTTAAGATCATTAGTGGGAAGGCAAGATGAAGAGTCTCTTAGCCCCTTAGCATACACCTTTTTCTTCTACTTCCTAGGCAGAGGTAGGAAAAAGTTGTAGGGATTAAAAAAAGTCAGTTGTACTGACAAGCAACACATCTTTCATCTGGGTTATGGTACTTTTCGCTTCTCTGTATGTTACTCAAATGCTGAAAGTGCTTTTATGTTGATAATTCAGCTTTCAAAGATTGTACCTGGGAGTAGGTAAGTTACTTTAATTTTTCAAGACTATCTTAATCCTTAGGTAGTGCCCATAAATATTTAACGGTGGCTACTGCAACATGGTCTAAGTCTTACTGGTACCCATGGGCATGACCACGGTGATATATAAAAAATATAACATGAATGGGAGTAGAAGATCCTGCCCCTCAATACATTTCTTCCTAATTTCTCTTCGGTAGAAATAGTTTTTGTGGTGTTTAGCCCCACTGTCACAGCAACGTAGAAACTAGATTATTAATTTTTATAATACTTTGGCTCAAATACGTATATTTTGGACATAGCCTATGTCATAATAAATCATCAAGAATTCAGATCCAAACGTAAGAAATGCAAAAGGTCAATTTGGCTACTTACATTTTCATTCTTGCTTGCCTCTAGTATTGCAATTGGAATTGCACTCCAGTTGGAAAGTGGAAATAATTAAATTCCCCTAAAAACAATGAGAAATGGGCAGTTAAAGACACATCTTGAGGGTTTTCTCTGTTTGTTTGAAGAGGTATCAATCTACCTTTCATAAAGAGAACCATCCTTTCAATGATTACTAGTCCAGTTTCAGGAGACTAAGTTGCAGTCTTCACCTGGCTGTTCTATGTTTCACACAGGATCACAGAATGTCAGGAGTTGGAAGGGACCTCGAAAGATTATCCAGTGCAACCCCCTGCCTGAGCAGGATCACCTAGATTAAATCACACAGGAACATGTCCAGATTGGTCTTGAATGTCTCCAGAGAAGGAGACTCCACAACCTCTCTGGGCAGCCTGTTCCAGTGATCTGTCTATCTCTGTTTGAGCATCTTAAAAAAAAAAAATTAAAAAAAACACCAAAACAAAAACTTAACCAAACAAAAAAAGCCCCTACCTAAAATTAGTAACAGAAAAGATGCCATTCCCTTGATCCTAATTCTACAACTCTACCCACACACATTAGGTACCATTAGTATGATGAGTATAGCTTTAAAAGTGTAGATATGCCAAATTCAACTCTGGTCAGCTTCTGTGAAATCACAGAAGGTGCCACAAACAGCTGGAGTTTGAGAGATAACAGGTGCTGGTTTAAAATAATAAATATTGGAAGATTTTATTAACTTGAAGAATTTTGTTTAAGCATCACCTCAAAGCAGGTGCATTAGGTGAGATGAAAACTTAAAGTAGAAAAAATGGAGAAATATCAAGTAAGGTCTACATTAAGGTAGATGTACAGTGTGTACTTATGAGATATTTAACTGTTAAACAGGAAGGAACAGAAAAAATCAGTTTCAGAAAGAAATTAATTTTGAAGGTCACATTCTTGAATGTCAGAAATCAGGTATATAACAAAGTCTAGTGTCAACTGTTAGGGGTTTTTGTACATGATCTAACTGCAGATTTCTTTGGTTGAAAATGTAACGCCTGTATTTGTCATTTAGCACTGCTTCAAGTCATCTGCTACTTATTTTGTACTATAGAAAGAAAAAGTATGAAAAGAGGAAGAAAGTAATTCTGATGAATGCGACGAGCAGTTTAACCTTTCCTTTGACATTTCTATAAGAAATCCAGTCAAATTTACTTTTACCAAAAAGCTGTAAAGGAGGAGATTGAAGCTTGGGGAGGGAAACAGCTCTGAGACAGTAACATTAGCCCAAACCTTCTCTTAAACAAGCCGACTTTGTCCTCTCTAACTTAACTAGTTAGAGACATCTCAAAGACCACACTTACACCATGTAGTAACAAGAACCCGACCCCTGCAGGCTCTGGAGATGGAAGCCCCAGGGCAATGTGAGCAAGATAAATTTTACCAGACCAAGCCTGGCACTGTGTTAACACAAATGTTCTGTTTTCTGGACCCAGACAGGCATTATGCATCATGTTGAGAATTTTATCTCTGCCCTTTGGGGACCTTGCCCTACTTTTTTTTTTTTTTTTTTTTTCCTGAAATAATCTTGAGCAAATACATGCTTTTTGAGTAATTCACATCAATGAAGATTCAAAAACCTGAATCTTGTTTTCATATGCTAGCAAGTAGCCTGACAATTATGGAATGTAGAATTTATAGCTGTCCCAAACTGTTATTAAATTAGGAATCTGGGCAACTATCTAAGATGCATGGAAATCAGATTGAGACACTTCCACTTGGGCCTGACTTTCTGGTTTTGAGCAGATTGGAACTTTAATGACCTCACAGATGGAAGCTGGAAATATGTTAATTCTCATGAGATACTCTTATCTAGAATTTTAAGGCCTGGTTTCTACCTTAAGTTTCATATAAATATTTGACTAAGTGGAGAAAATGCTTTTAACTACTGGAGGTAATCTTTCTGGTATGTCTCCTACAATTAAAAATAATTTGCTGTGCTGTTACTTGGTAATTGAAGAGTGTTCCTCATTAAAATACCTTAGACAATGAAAAATAGATATGATTTTTTTACCACCAAAAGTAGTTCATAGTTTGACCAGATATATTTAAAGATCTCTTCATTAGTTACAGATACTTTTAGGCTGCAGAATTAATAAACTTTATGTACAAGTCACTCTGAGATGAGGATGGGGTCTACCATGCCTAGCAGCTGAGAGCTGAAGCAATGTTGCAGCTCTGAGCCAGACTGTTTAAATAGAAAAATCTCGATGTTAAACATAAGTTTGCTCTTCATGCTGAGGAATCCAGTCCTTGTTCATCCCTGTCCTGGCAAAACCTTTCAGCTAAGGAAGATGATGTTTAGAAGTCTCCTTTTGCTCTTCATCTGACTTCCAGGTGGTAGAGCATGTCAGAAAAAGGGAAGAGACAGATATGCAAAATCCCAAGTTAGAATGGAGAGAAACCACGGAAAAACTGACTTTTTGACAAAAAAATCTTTTGACAAAAATCTTTTTGTGGCCTATCTTGTTGAATGTTATTCAGGGGTTCTGCAGTAGAATTATAGGGAAAACTTCAGCAAAATTTATCTATCCTTGTATGATTCTGGTATTTGTGTAGAACTTGGAGTAATTCTTGCAAAAGGTTGCAAGTTGTACTGTATTAACACCACTTCAGTTCCAGATTATTAGTTGAAATACAGGTCTACGAAGTTGGAGTCAGGACATGTAACTTTTCTGGCAAATGTCTTCTCTTTGTATAACCAAATCAAGGATTCCTGTTTTCACTGCCACTGGCTTATGTCCCTTTGTAATAATCTTAGAGCAGATCTTACTGTCTCACTTTAAGCTGTGTCTATAAATTATGTGATTTTTTTTTTCAACATGTTTTGAGGAATCTAAGTAAGGACCATTGAGAAGTGGAAGTCTTGGCTCCTGTTGCCTCCACTCTGCAATGTTAGTATCTAGTTAAGAGTTTGATTTCATTTATAGTTAAATCAATATTCTTAACGAGTATATGTGATAAGCCATAATGATAAAATAATCACAGAAACATTTGGGGGGTGGGGGGAAATCCTGAAACTGAAACAAGTGGTGTCTCATTTCATGCATGTCTCAAAGCTCCAGAGAATCTTGCAGTTCTTTTATTAGGTAAAAAGAATAAAAGAAACTCAACTGTTGCATTCACAGTGCTGATATCTCTGCTAATTGAAAGAGAAAATGAGAACTGATAGAAATAACCTCTTCACTGGAGTTTATCTTATCTATGAAATTAGTGAAAGCCGGTGAAGAAAGTCCTGTGTAACATTCAAGAACCGTTAACCTTGTTAGGTTTCTTTGAAACATAGGCAGCTACTACTGTACTTGTATGCAGGAGGGGGCAAAAAAAGTCATCAAAACAGGAACGTTGAAAACCAAAAGAAATTTGCAAGTACTTCCCAAGTGTTATTAGCTCTTCAGATACAACTGGATTTCCATCCTTTGTCAAAAAAGAGGTGAAACATAATGCATGTGTAATGTTTCACTCATCCTTTAAATCTTGTCTCCACCTGGATTCTTACAATATGCCAGACTCATGTTTGCTGTAATTAATTTCAGTTTTGCTATGTTGATTTACAGTAACAGTTTGGCCTAGATTTTTTTTATGATGTCTGGTTAACTGAAAAGAAATATCAACAAATATTCAAAGGCTCTTTTATAACCACTGTGGAGTAGTTGGAATATTTTGGTAGATTCAAAAGAATAGTAGCTCACTACGGGAATTAAATTAAACTAATGAAATCCTTTTACTTAGAACCAATAAAATGTATTAGACTTTGCAATAATCTGAGTGGCTTTGAAGCCCCGTGGCTTGATTTTATTTAAAGTTGAATTGGACAGTACACTTAACATACTGTGGGAAACTGTCTTGGATCGGTGTGGGGAAGTATTAAATTGTATGTTAGATCTCTTTCACTCGGCTCTTGCAGTCACAGAGGAATTCGTGGAGTCTGAAGAAAAGACCTCCATGAATGATCCAGACTTTGCACGGTTGAGATGTATTGACTTTTGTAGAGGAGGTGGGGGAAGGAGGCGGGGAACAAGAAACAAACGGGGGAATCGCTGAAAAGTGGTTTTGTTTGGAGACTGAGAGTGGTTCCTGATGGAAAGACCCTTTGTTAGTTCTCTATTACATTGTGTTTTGCATATTCAGAAGTCCTGGTCATTATTAGTAAGATATTGATCTAGATGGGTCATTAACCTTACTTTTCACATGGTAACTCCTGTGATCCTTGTGGCTTTTTTCCTTTATTCTTCCCCTCAAAGGATTTTAATGCAAAACAGTAAAATTGTTCTGCTCAAATAGTGATGAATATTTCATAGAGGATCACGATGCTACTTGACTTAAGGTTTCTTTTATCTTTTCTCTTCCTGCAAATAACCTGGCAATCACATACACAAATAGAAAACCCACCAAACAAAAAAACTACAACATTGCATTTTGATCCCTTTTTGTTGTTGTGATTAGCTTTCATTGCAGAAATGACCACAAAAGTTTTTACAACTTCATGGGTATTATTTTTTTTCCAAGTGTTTGTTTTCTTTTTGGGTTTAAGCTACAGTTTTGTTTCATCATGACTTATTGACAGAAACTCCTGTAGAAAAATGACATCCATTATTAAAAATTCCCCCAGGAATACTCTACCAGACAAAGCAACTTGACTAGCTGAAGCTATTCTTCCTCTGTTCTTAGCACAATACCAAAATTTCATTCTTCCTAATTGGAATAGTTTACATCCATAAAATTAATGTAAAACACTATCTAAATGCATTTGTTTTGTAACTCCAAGGTGTTTTGCCTGCCTAAAGGTTGTTTCTGTCATGTCCTTTCTGCAGGCAGGAGAGAGATGACTGGGTTTTGTGTTGTCAGAATGTTTACTTCTCATACCGTGTCATACAGCTTTTTCTTATGGTCACAATGCTCTCGGAAGACAATTTGCCTTTAATGTTGCATGTTCTTGTGCTGTTTTAGAGATCATTATCAAACCCAAGCAGGCTTTGGGTTTGAAAGCATAACTTTCCTGGCTGCTAAGGGAAAATTGCTAATCTAGTGAATTTTATTTAGCATTGTTTGATTTTTTTTATTTTATTTTTTTTTACTTACATTTGCAGATTTCTTTTGAAGCAAATTAGGAACAGAAAGTTTCCTAGTAACCATCACCTCCTTCAACTTTTCTCTAACAGATAAAGTAAGGGATGCTTGTTCTAGTGTGCCTGTGGCTTATCAATGCTGTTGTCAGAAAGCAGGCACATTTTCAGGCAGACTACAGGTGGTGTTGACATTTATGGATCCCATTTTCTCTAAATAGGCTGCTTTAGAATCAAGATTGTATTCAAAAGCTGCCTTTCAAAACAGTTTTATTTCTCTTAGGAGGGACAATTTTGTGAATTCGGAAAATTAGCATTTTTAACAGCTTGCACTTTAGAAAGAGGGTAGAAAGTCAGCACCCACAGCTCTGCCATGAGGGATTAAGTAATTTTTAAACCGGAGGCACTCTCAGCTCATTGTAATTAGCTCTCTGATAAAACTTTGTTCCAAATCTCACTTAAAATGACATTAATTTCAACTAGACCTCCCCACTGCAAATCTTCACTGTTCTGGGTTTGTGAGGAACATCATTAAATATGAAAGATGATGTTGCTTTTAAAAAAATATTTTTAGTGAAATTTATTACATGCCAAAACAGACAGGACTTTTTCTCCCCAATTCTAAAGACCTTGTTTTCCTGCCAGTCATCCCTGCACAGCTGTGCCTGCTACCAGCAGCTGCCTTAACCTGTTCATGGCTTTTAGAAACACCACCTGAGATTTTGTTCAGCGTGTCTGTAAGTGAGCATTCATGGAGCAACAACATTTTCAGATGGTATTAATGGATGGGGTGAAAGTGATGGGATGATAATACCTTTCAAAAAGAACACTTAGTTGAAAGTATACATGTCTAAATTCAATTCCTTTAACTGCTCTGACCTGTGTATTATTTCTCACAGAAATGGTGGGTGAATGAGGGAAATTAAGTTGGACATAGGATTAGTAAGTGGAGAAATCATATCAGCACTGCATGACTGGTGTACTTACTAATTAATAGTTCAACAGAATTAATTAGTGTACCTAACTTAGCTATGTGGGGAAAATCTTGCTAGACTGTTAGCAGGTATTTTAAGTGAAAGAACTATTTTCCTGATAAGTTGTTCTCCAGGTACAGCACGACCAAGTGTTTGCTATGTGTAGGTAAAATACATGCATGTAAATCAGGCTAACCTGTACCTTTGTGGTACATATTTCAGTGATGGTAGCAGTTTACTGTGCATTTACTGCCCCAAGGTAAGTGCTGGGCCAACAGCACCCTGTGGTAAATGCATTATGTGTGGTGCAATGTGTCCTTATGCCTTCGTTTTAAGAAAAAGTGAGGCTATTTGTTTGCTATGAGTTACAGTATTTGCAAGGCAGATGAGAATTTTGTGTAGCTGTGTTTTAAGAGAATGACAACTAATTCCCCTTATTCTTCTTTCCTCTTGGCAAAATGAACTTTCCCTACTTGTTTTTTGTATGCTAGTTAGGAAAGAACAGATCTGCTATGAGGACAAGGGCACCCAAAACAATCTGAACATCATCATCTCATGGAAGTGATTCAATACAAAATATTGCACTGACCTTACATTTTATTTCCACGTCATTAAACATCGGTGTAAAAAGCATTTCTTTTCACTATGCCAGGTGTATGTTGCCATTTCAAACATCCTTTTAAGGCATATTAGTTTGGAGAACACATCCGAGGCACAGTTTTAATAGTTGAAACATTTTATTTACTTATGGTTGTAATACTTGGGTAACTCTAACAATTGCATGTTTCTTTTCCACCCCATTTAAAAATAAATTACATCTGGGTCAGAGCAAAAGCTGAAGAGATTTTAGCCCAGCTAGTGTGTTACGGTTTTTGTTTGTTTCCCCCTGCAAAGTAATAAGTGAAGAATCATCATGAGAATTGCTGAAGCTGTTTCCTATATGATACTGTGATTTTAAAAAATGTTGTGCCTTGCTCAGTTGTGAATCCTAACATGAGTAAAAGAAAGACAAAACTAAACTATAGTATTAACATGTGCCTCAAGCAGCATAATGAGTGATTCTTCCTTTAATAAAGAAATTGTTTACAAGTAATAAACACATAAGGCACCTAACATTACCGTGGGAATAGTTGCTGAAATGATATTCTTTAAACTTGAAAAATCTAGTTTGGTGAACAGGAGGTCACCAGACCCTTCCCTGGACGATCAAAGAAGGCTTATTTAAATTCCAGTTGTTTGAAATGCATTGCAATTTGTCAAACTGCAATATGAATTTGCACTTCTATTAAAAAATATCAAAGTCACCTCCCAAGGCCTTTCAGGTGAGAGTATGTTTCTTTTAGATGAGCAAACTAAGGCATGGAATAATTAATTAGCTCTTCCAGGTCAGTTAGCTTAGGCCAAAACTATAACAAATCCCAAATGCACAATATACAGCATCAAGTCAGTAAACTGTTTCTTTGCTTTAAAGCCATGCTGTACACTTTCAATTTTAAGCCTTTATGAAGAAAAGGAAGTTTTTGCACTTCATTTCTGGCTCATATTAAATGTTGAAATTTTAAATGGATGCTTGATTGGTTTTCCTTTTTCTTTCTCTTCTTTCCTTGTACCTATGCTTTAGCAGAGTAATCATATGTGTCTTTGCCAGAGGAGGAGGCTGTTAACCTCTCTGAGCTATGGGAATTATACAGGGAATAAAAGTTGTCTGCACCAGCACCCCAACAAATAACAGTGCAACCTCAGTTACAAGAGTTTGTAAGTGTCCCTGTCTGTCACACGAAGGAGACTGTTGATAGTGAGGGCTGCTGCAAGATGTTAATGGCTTCTTGTTTATGGGTCTGGTTTGGGAGTCAGTTTTGTGTGGTTCTTTGTATGCTCAAGCATGTTTTGTGCTGAGCCCTCATGTCATGGGTCTGCAAGTCTGCTGCATCTGAATTTATTACATATGTTTTACACGTATTGAATACTTGATCTTTCTTTGCTTGAATCCTCCAGCTAGGTTTTTCCAGTTCCTAAAGTCACATTCCATTTGACCAATAATTGACTGGTGTTTGCTTAGTCTGACAAATTGACACCTTCTGTCTATGGTTTCAGGACCTCTACCATTATCTCTAATGGCTGTATTCCCTTACACTGCATTATTATACTAGGAGCATAGTTCATTCTGCACAAATAGCTATTTGTTATTGCTCTCTAGTAGTTAAATATAGATCACAGTAGATGTAACACCACAGTCATACACAGCTCGAAACAAATTAGGCAGACCAAGAAAGACCAGATCAAAACCTGAGACCTGCGATAACTTGAAATTCACCCCTTACAGAGAGTGGCCATACTATGTTAATTGGACTGCAAAGCTCCAGGCTCTGTAGATTTGATTGCCAAAAACTTTGTCATAAACTAAGCCAGTAGTTCATCTTCTGCAGTGTTGAAAATAAGTAGAATATAAACAAAGAAAACCTAAAAATGCAGCAACAAAATGACACGTGAAATTTTTTAATGTCAAATCATTTCACACTTTTTTTTTCTGTCTAGAAGTGACATGAACATATTAAAACCAGTTTAACTGTATCACCTCATTATATACTTGTTTTTATTTAAAATAGCAGAAGGTATTAGAGCCAGAGTTGTAGCTTTCAGAGCAATCACAACTCTAGATTATTTTTTTAATTTAATGTTCTCAGATATATTAAGAGCAGAGTACTTAGACTTGCCTTTCATGCCGTCTTTCTATATGTATTGTTGAGTAGCAGCCTTTGACCCCATTTAGAAGTAGGTCTCTGGACTGGTTGAACTCTGGCCACTTGTATATATTAAATGCTTCTTTCTATTCCAGGTTACAGTTGCTTAATCTTCTGTTTGTATTTGTACCATCACACCTGGTGATGCCTAGACAGGGAATTCATATTCAAAAGGAATGCATTTTTTCTGCTATTTTATAGCTTTGCTTTATGCATACCAACCAGATAAATCAAGGAAAAAAGTGGAATAGATCTGAAATCTGGTTAGTTCTACTTCTTTCCCCAAAATCTGTAGCCTACTACTGTCCAAGCCCATATTAAAAGTTCATACATTGCCTAGAGAAATAGGCATAATTGTTTCATTAATTTAAAGATTATAATTAAGTCATCTTCAGTGTTTTCAATCCTTTTCTCACAATGTCTCTATGAATAAAATATCTCCCAATGGTGTATTGTCTATTTTTTAAACATCCTTCTGGATTCCTCTCTAAACTCGTTCTAAATAAAGATACCATCTTGAACAGTGCAGTAGGTCAATTTGCTTTTTACAAATTAAGATTTCTGCTATTAATTAGACAGTTTCTAAAATATGGCAAATCAAGGATTCATAACTGTGTCTGAAAAGACTTGTACAAATACATGAATGAATTTTTCATGCATTCTTGATTTGTTAAAATGTGTTCATTTCTCAGAGCATATGGAATAATTGGCAGGATACTAAAAAAGACCTTAATTTGTGGGTATAAAAGTGGAAGGGGCTCTTCAGGTGATAGGAAGAAAACTTGGGTGTAGTAAAGTGGTTTGTAGATCAGGGACTTCATGGGGTTGGAGTGGGGGGGACCATCTTAGAGGTGGATAAAGCAAAAGGGAAAAGATTTTGTATTTCATTCAGAACTCTGTTGGCACCAGTCAATTCCAGTTACAGTCAGTGAGGTAACAAGCCCCAGAACCAAGAGCCCTTACTAGGTATTAAGGTCAAGCAGTTCAGCACTTCTGGGTGTCATATTAACAAGTGACTGAGCTAAGTGTCCTTTAATTAGATGCACAGGCTCCATGTGCAGCATGTAGAAAGAGTGAAGCACTTATTGAATTTGAGTTATACTGGACCGAAAAGGTGACTGAGGATCTGTATAATTTGACAGCACAAAATTCCTATAAAAAGAGAAACTTAGAAAAAAAAAAAGCTGGAAAAATTTCTAGTGAGAAATGCAACTTGATATTTTATAGCTTTGTGAGGCTGGGGAGCTGGTGCCTGTGCTATCTGAAGATTTTTTTCATCCATGTGACTCGTGAGCCTTTGCTACCTGTATATTATTAAAACCCTCAATTTATCATCAAACTAAGTCACTTGCTGTCCACCTGTATCCAGCAATTGGTTTTGACTTTGAGGTTGGGTTCTTTTACTATAAAAATTTTATTCTAAAAAAAATCTTAGTTTTTCTTTTCTGGAAGCCAAATTTACATTTACAATGATCTAAAAAAAAATAAGCTTTGAATTCCTAGCAACTCTGTGGATGATTTGAACACTTATTTTTAATTCAAAAGAAGACAAGTAATCAATAATGCATGTCTTCTGTTTTTTATTGGTGGGCTGCAAAATCCAGAAGTGTGCTTTTGCATATAAAGTACAGCATCATCATTAAATAAAGAAAAGTTTCCTCTATTTGCTTTCTACCTTATAATACACAACAATATCATAAACAGAGGGAAGACTTTATTTTGTAGTTGAAATTATTTTGCTTTTTTGGTGATTGTGACTCAGACTTAAGCTATGAAATCCTCTTATTTACACACATTGAACCAAAATTGTTCTGAAAATATGTCACTTTACGTTGCAACAGAATGGCAGTTCTTGCTGACTTTTAGGCTATCTGAAAGAAATTTTTTTGCTTTCTTGGTTCGCATTTAGTTCTAATAATGTCTTAGAAACTCTGAAATGGAACTTTACTCAAGCTGCTAAAAACATAGATGTTTTAAAGTATTAATGTAGCTTTTATTCTCTTCCAGTAATGGTATCAAAGGAAACTATCTAAGCAAAGATTATGTTGTCACAGTTATTCCCCCCTGCACCATTAAAAAAACCCACCAACAACAAAATTTCTCTGAAAATGTTTAATATTTCAAATCTTTGGCTCTTCAGACTAATTTGAAGTTGAAAGCTTGTTGAATGTGTGTAAAAGCTTAATGAAGCTGTGTTTAAAAATACTATTGTTCAAGTTGCACTCTTTTGACAATGACTGATTTTAGGAAAAGTTAGTCTGCATAGATGGCTGTTTGTGTGTTTAATATTACTTATTCTTTGTCTCTGGGACCTGGCTCCCATGCCCATTCATGCTTAGGGTGTATACATATCCTAACATCTGCAGATGAAGAGGCCACTGCTTTGCTTTGCCTACAAAGGGCATGCTTCTGCTTCCTCCCACCTCAAGCTCAGCACCTGAACATGGAGGCAGGATGTAGTTAGTGTTGTTTCAATTTGTCTCTGTTTAGTTTATTATAACATACACTTTTTCTCATGTAGGAGTTTAACAGGTGAACATCAGGACTAACCCGGAAGTGCATCCTTTATGTGAAAGGACGATTGAAGTTTATTTTTCCTTTTCTTAAATTGTTGGGTTTTTTTTCTGTCTTATTCATAGTTTCTACTCCCAATATGATAATACAGTAACTTCAGTACTGCTGTTCCTCTCTCCTTAGTTGTTTCCTGGTCAGGAAGGCAACACTGGAATCTGCTGGTTGGAGCTCTGCGTAAGCAGGCTGACCGGGCAGCCACGAGTGCTTCTACAGCACTGAGGGACACTGGGTCACACCTGTACAAGCCAAATTTAGAGGGCGTGAGGGGAAAGTAGCAATAATCATAGAATCATAGAATGATTAGAGTTGGAAGGGACTCCCAGAGGTCATGTAGCCCAACCCCCCTGCAAGAAGCAGGACACCCCCAACTAGATCAGGTTGCTCAGGGCCTCATCCAACCTGGCCTTGAACTTCTCCAGGGATGGGGCATCCACCACCTCCCTGGGCAACCTGTTCCAGTGCTCCACCACTCTCACAGCTAAAACTCCACCACTCTCACAGTAGAACTTTTTCTAATATCCAATCTAATCTAATATATAATCTAATAATAACTGCTGATTTCAAAATTGTATTGGGACTTAAAGTACTGGTCGGAAGACAGATGGAAAGCATGACTGCTTAATTGGTATTACCCTGATATTTATTCAATTGGACAGAACTTAGGTCTAGTAGATGGTGCTTTTTCCTATAGTGGCCAGCAGTGAATGGCAAGAGAAATGCAACAACAAGATGGACAGAATCGGTGCTTGACTATAATACTTTTTGCTTTCAGTAACTTTTGTCTTCAGGATTTAATGAGCTAGAGGTTTTGCATTTGTACATAATAACCCTTAATGAAAAAATTTATGGAAGGAAAAGGTATATGAGCCTATGTAAACTTTTTAGCTGCTATAAAACTATATGCTGAAGTGTTCCACACTCTAAAAGGTGTGTGAAGGATTAAATGTTTTAGTTATTTTGAACGTGTCTGTCTGCCTGTCTGTTACATGTTTCATTTGAGGGTCTTGCTTCTTTACAAAGTAGGAAGAAAAAGAAATTGCACATATGGACCACATTTTAGATGGAAGTAGGGTTTGTTTGGCACAGAGCTCAGGAGATTAGTTCATAATGCTTCTGGAAGCTGAGAAAATATGGTTTTTGAATGAAATTGATGTAGATTGAAAATGAAACGTTTGCAGGAGGGAACAGTATAAAGGGTTCAGGAATACTGCTGTTCATAGTGGAAAAGAATAAGAAAAAAAGTCTTGCAGGGGGAAGGCAAGGGAAAAGGAAAGATTATAGCTGAAAAGGAGAAATTAAAAGGTGTGCAGGCTAATTGGTGTGGGACAGCAGTGTTTCAGGGGCATATTATAGATGGCTATTTACTAACATATGAGAGTATGCATGGCCTAAAAGGATGCTCCTAAAACAAGAATGCAGTTGTGACTCATGGGTAACTAGACCTGACATAGGACAAATGAAGGAAACTTTGGTAACTTCTGCTTGATGCTTTCTGGGAACAGAAGCTAGCTGGTATTTCTTTAGTATAATATTCTCTTCATTTATGCATATGAAGATGTGTGGAGAACATAGCTTCTAGCTTAATAGCTGCATTTTTTTTTTACTCTTTCTCATTCAGCTCTGTACGCGTTTGATGTCTCACTTTGAAACAATCTTTGTGTGCATGCATGGGTACTAGCTAGTGACCTTTTAGTAACATCCTTTTCTTGCAAACACAGTTTACTAGAGTTATGAAGTTGTGAACACTGAGAGACTTTTAATAAAAGGAGACTTTATGTAGCATTCTTACTGTAGCTGGTGATTTATGATAACAGACTTGCTATGCTGGGGGTTCACTTTCTCTTTATTTCCACTTCATACTTTAACTTGGATGGCCTACACATTTCCCTGTAGGAGATACCGTTTGAACCTGGATGTAAATCTCCGAGTGCTAGTGTTGGCAGAGGGAGGTGTTTTTCTCTTAGATGTTCTCTGTGTAAATGTGCATGGTGTTGTATTCTGTAGAAGCCCTGGGAGTGCAGTTTTTAACTGATGTTTTGCAAAGTCAAAGAGTGAATCCATACCAAAGAAGAAAATTAAAAAATATGCTGCTCAAAAGCCATGCCCTGAGGTACTAGATTTTATATCTGTATGAGTGTTAAAAGAAAACAACAAACCAGAAATCATCTGCTTATATTTGTATGCTCAAAGAAACCTAATTTCACATCTGAAATGCAACAGTGATTAACACGGGGCGGGGGGAATGTATTTTTAACTTTCCAATTTTTATTCAGTATCCCTCAAGGTAGTAGACAGACCTGAAACTTTTCAACCTTTATTTTCACAGGACAAATACTAACAACCAGTGTTGGGATACTTCTCACTTCACATTAACATGCAGACAAAACAGTATGTTGCATGCTGGGCTACTTTCAGCTGTGTTGTGAAGCTAGTTCAGAAAGCATGGAATGATTGTTACCCTTAGCCAGTGTTTTTACATGGGATGGATTTTGTAGACCTACAGAGTAATAATCTCCTAAAGTGTCACGTGTGATAGGGAGGAAGGTCCTAACAATTCTGATTCCTATCTACATCTATTGTTACATGCAAGACTCTATTTGTAGGTATTTTTTAATTTACAAAAAAACACTAGTGCTTGCAATATTCTCTTTCATTTCCATTAGATATTTCATTTAGGAGACAAGCACTGTGAAGGCTTCAGATTTTAATTAAATCATGTCTGTTTTTACCAATTTGTCTTGACTACATGGGAAATATGAACTGAGATTACTGTTGCATGAAGAGAGAAATCCATCTCTTGAGTCACTGATCTTTCTAGGAGTTAAATTTTTCCCAATATAAATCTGGCTATTCTTGCTAAATCTAATTATTCACTTGTCCATGGTGCTTAGATGCTATGGAAAGGACATGATAGACTGCAGTTACTGAATGTGGATGGGCACAGCCAAAAATGCACATTTTAAAGCTTCTTGGGCCAGTTATAATTTGTTGTAGTGCTTGCCAAAGCTTGAGAGTTGCTTTCAAAGTCCCCCAAAAGGTGCAATTCAATACTCCAAGGAGTATACAATAAATTATAGTATAAGGGCAGAGATATTCCATTGGAAGTGTTACAAATTCTTTTGGATGTGAGAGAATACCGAGGACAACCTGCAGTTAAGCTTCCTGTGTGTGCCAGTATGACTTTTTTTCCTCTGCCTTTTGGACTGAAAAATGGTCACTTTCAAGCTCTATACTGAGACTTTTCCTAATAATCATTGTTGCAAACAGTTTCAAGGTATTGTGTTTTAAGTACCAGAATAAAGTGTTATGCCCAGAGAAAGAGGGGAAGCTGTCAATGCCTCTTAAAAGTTGTTAATATGTTCAGTGCCTGGGCCATTATTGCTTCTATTAGTGTATTAGGCTTTCTTATCTGCAGAGTCAGTCAACTCTTCTTATTGTCTTGATATGCATTTTGCTTTGTGTTCTTTTGGGAAATGTGTAAAACTGTATACAAAGCTACATTCACTGTATAGCAGTAAATTACCACTTGGTTTGTCCTGTTTATTTCTGATGGCTTGAGTTAAACCAGTAGTCCAAGGACCAACAGTAGCTATAGTAATGAAAAAAGCTTTCTTCTGTTGAAGAGGAGCCAGGCCCTTCTCTTATTCTCTTGATGACCTGTAGATGATGATTTGAAAAAAAAAAAAAGGGAGTGGGGAGGGGTCAGGAACTGTTAAATGTCTCTGATAAAGCTGATGCTTGCTTCTTTATATCAGGGTTTGGATTAACTCTGCTTCTCACACTGCCAGCATCAAGGAATAACTAGACTATTACACTAGAAAGTATCTTTTCAGTAAGTGACATAAAGATGATTTTGCTAAGGAGCATATTAAACAAGATCCATGACATTGCTGCAGTATGGTGGGAATTTTAAGTGCTTCCAAGTACAACTCCCATTAGGCACTAACTATAGTATGTAGGAAATGTAAAACTTCCACCGTAGCACTTTTCATTATTCTGGGTCAAGACTCTTCTCTGTTAAGGCCTAAGGAAACATGGAAAGATTCAGGGGTGTCATCAAGGCAGTGGTCTATGGAAAGGCTTTATGCACGCTGGTTCCACACAAATATAATCTCTAGCGCTTTTTGTGTGTTGCTGCTGGCTCAGAAGTAAGTCAAAGCTCAGTATATCTGCAGGTCACATTGCCAATATCCTGTTAGATTAGTGTTTGTGTCAACTGGCAACAGCCTTCTGAGATAGCTGTTGGTAACACAATACGCACAGATGCGACTCATCTGTGGGGCTGTACTCTTTTGTGCTGCTGGAGAAAGTAATTGGAAAGCAAAAGGCATCACACCAGCAGTACTGGCTGAAGATTGTATACAAAAGTTCTGTGATAAGAAAAGTGCAGGACAAGAAAGAATTTTGTGCGTTTTGGCAGCAATACTGGAGCCATGCTTCAGGAGCAGCATTAGCATTAGCCTTCCAAAGGGGTACAGGCAGGTTGCAGGGAAGATGGGCAAAGCTTTTTCCTAGGTATTGCATAAGAAAGTGAATTCTGGGAAAGCTAAAGCATGTCTTGTGTGGAGCATATGAACCAATGGATGTAATACTTTTCTGTTAGATCTCTTACTCTGAAGCTTAAAGTCTTTAGGCACTGCAGTTCAGAACACTTGAGTTGAGTCCAAAATAGGTAGTAGCATCAAAAATGGTAGACCATAACAAAAAAGTTTTAATTATCAAAATACCTTCGAGGTAAATGCTGTAATATAGGTCTTAATTCTGCCATACTTAGCCAAATAGCTGCATTAATCTGATTTCTTGACTCTGTCACTTCTTCATGAAGAGATAGTATGCTAAAATACTATAAAAGGGATATTTGGCTTCCCTTCTTGCTGAAAGAGCAAATATAATCTGAAGGGGTAAGATACTTAGCGGGCTTAAGTCTAAACTTTTCCATAGGTTGTTACAGTAACAGATATTTGCTCTAAGTCCAGTAGATAACCATATGCAAGTGATTGTGTGATGCAAACACCCAGGAAGGACAGAGATTATTTTCAGTAATATATAAAATATAAATCCTGAGAGCAGCAAGAAAAATTGAATAAAAGAAGACTAAATGTTGTATTTTAGGACCAAAAATACCTTAAGAGTAAATATCAGCAGATGATGAAACTGCTTCCAAAAGGGAAATGATGAAAGTCCCATCTCATTATAACTGAACTAAACAGGCCAGTGCACTGTAATAAGGATTTCTGCATCATTTTTTGACAAGCATGTTAGTGCCATGATAGATCTTTGATGTTTTGTATTTCTCTGATTCCAGAAATAAATTCATAAAATGAAAACTCTTTTCATTACAAACATAAGATTTGGGGGGCATACTAACATATATCAGGTAATGTTAGAAGAGAATATCTAAAAGGACAAACTTGAATCTAAACATGCTATTTGTCCATTGATTAACATATTAAAACATTGCACCGTTCATAACTGTTCATCCTTTTTGAATGTTGATTTGTGTTAACCTGCTACTTTTATTTAACCTGGTGCAATACCAGTTTAATGAAGGAAGAGGCCTGCTGTCCTTAGAACAATTTGGCAGTGGATGCTAGACAACTTTAGGATCTTTTAAAAGAAATCATATATATACTTTTTACAGTATCTTGAAGTTATGGGATGGAGGTAAACCTATGAAGTACCTGTTGACTTCCTTGGTCATGGGCATTCCCGAGTCTTATGTCTTAACTGTTAGAAATTTCTGATGCTTTAGAAAAGTCTGAGCTAAGCATTGGATTGGTACTGATGATTTAAAAGATCCTGTTTCTGCATAGAATTTATGCATCAGTGTTTGGTTTGTCCCTCTGCATGTGGTATATAGAAGAAATTAGAAGCTCAGTTTGTGAATCAAGGAGGCAACAAAGACAGTGATGGCAAATGCATAGCTATAATTTAGAGACAGGTAGGTACTATTGTCACACTTGAATAAGATTGACAATATAATCCATAGACTAAGATGGAATCTTAGTCTTAAAGCTCAATTAACTTGGTTATTCTCTCTAGTATTATTTTCTTTCTTTAAGGAGACTGGAATTATATTTTTCAGGCCTTAAAGATGTTAGTGTTATTGTTAACTGCACAGCTGTGGGGTTTCCTTTGTTATCTTAATGTGTCTAAGGTACAGTGCTGCTCTCTTGCTGTTGGTATCTAAATTATTAGAATCTCAAACTACAGTCACTTATATGAACTTGTACTTGCAAAGCACTATTTTATAAAGGCAAAGATAACAAAAAACTTCTATATTCCGTTTAGTCAAATAAACAGACCAAGGGACATAGGTCATGTTAGGACTGCTTATAGGTCTGAGCACGGGTGGGTTGCAGTGTTTAAATCAGGTATATATTTCCACAGTGATGAAATTGCAAAGCTTTTTTTGTGCTCTTCCAGTAGAGAGTTATTGCAACAGGGAAAGTCTGTGCATATTACGATCAAAAACAGATGTGTGAAATACAGCTTCTCTATGTATTAGACGTAAAAAGTTTTGAATTTTTTTTAATGTGTAAGGTTATCATTATCTCTGGAATATAAGATCATCTTAAATTTTGTGGGTAACTATTTTCCTTATGGAAATTTCACCTGCAGAGGAGAGAAACAAAGAAATCATTAGGGCTTTGGGGAAGAGTAATTTTAATTGCCAAACACCATTAAAAAGAAAACTATCGTAAGGTTTCTTGCTTTAGAATAGGCAGAGAATGTTTTACCTAAATAATTAATATAAATTTTTTATTTGTGTTTTACAAAGAAACAATATCAGGATTTGGATCTTTGTTCTTTCCTTTTTGAGCATGTTCAAAGTCAAATGAAATTTGAAGAAATGATCAAATTAAACCTTGATTTATATTTTGTTCTTTTTTTCCAGATTCATTGTTTAAAATTGATGTAGGCCAGTTTAGAAAAATCAGTTATCTAGAAAATTAAGTTTATTAAATACTATTTGTTTCATTTGGGACCATATAATATCTAAGTAATGTCAGTTCTGTAAATTTTGCTTATATAGTCTCATACATGTTTTTTTAATATATGGAGTATCTGGTAGCTATTGTTTGCATTGCTATTAGAGGTTTCTTTTTTAACTAGTGCAAAATCAAATATTTAGGCTGTTGTCAATCTACAATGGATTTTAAGCAATGATCTCTTTGAATTGCAAGCTGGTAACTTCAAGTTCTTTGTACATTATGATGATTCCTGCATGTCTTAAATCCTTTATAATAAATAGAGGTAGCTATTTGTAGCTCCAGAGAATTAGAAACCAGGAGGCTACATTGATGTTTGTAAATAAAGGGCAGTTCTTATCCCCTAGCCTTGAGGATGTCACAGTCTGGTCTTGTCCATATTTCCATCTGGACACAGTTCCTGCCTCTGCTATTCCTTGAACCGTTCCCAGTTACTATGACGTGAGGAGTGATGCAAGAGCAAGGTACTTAAGTGCAGCTGAATGATTACAGTATAAATGACTGTGGGACAGTGTTTTTACCTGCACTAAGTCCTTTTTAGTTTGCTGGACTGGACATAGCCCTTAAGGGGCTGTGGTTTGTGGATTGGGAACTGAAGGATGGGGAGGGAAGGATGAAACAGTGGGAATTGCTGCCTGGTGTGCTAGTGAGTGGTGCTGAAGCTATGCAATGTTCCAAGAGGTAGAAAATCAGCTTGGCTTTGTGCTGAACTGTCATAGATTTAAAGAAAAGGATCTAGGAGTAAGAGCAGACCATTTTTTAAAAAAAATTTCAGTCCTTCATTCCCAATTTCAACTCGATGCTCTTAAATTCAAACTAGTCCTTTTGCATTGTTTCCTATGCTGACCCACTGAACAAGTGTAAGGAAGAAAAACTCAGAACAAAAAAAACCCTGCCAGAACCCATGAGACTGAGTAACTTGAGTAATCCTTACATTCATTTACTGGTGCAAGGGAACAGGGAAAGGTTAAACAGCATGGTTCTCTGCCTTGGAGCTCTTGAGGGCTTGTATGGGTATGCTCACCAGCCAGGAAAACAGGCTTTTCAGCTGTGCTCTGGAGGTTGCATAGGCGATGGGTGAGTGTGGAGTAGATGAGAGGTTCACAGTCTCAAGATGTTTCAGTTGGGGTGGGGGGGGAAGCTTTTTGTTTATTTATTTAATTTCTGTTTCTGGATTAGGGTTTGGTTTTTTTTCTTAGTCTTGAGGTTGAGGGGGGAATAAACAGAATTTACCACTTTAAGACTCTGAGGAGTGTTACAGACATCTGGAAAAAACATTTGTATTTCCTTTCAGTGAATTGACTGTAAAAAGGTGCTCTGAGATCCCACAAGGCCTGTGCAATGTATTATAAATTGCTTGACTAAAAGAAATGTACACTATTCATATACTACTGCTGCTCAAGGCTACTCTGTTAAAATCTGTTCACTATATCATGTTGCCATTCCTTAATTTTTATTAATAAATAAGCATAGTTGTGTGGTTATTTGCATGCTTCTTGGTAGACTCACTTCACTTTAGTTTTAGAATAATGGCAGGGCAAGTAAAAATGTACTCGTGAAGGGTGAGGAACAGGGAAGAATCCAGAGATGTTTAACATGCATAATAAATTATGAAGGAAAGGAAATGTAAGGCATCACTAATTTCAGCAGTTAAAATTGTGAGGATTGTATCCTCATTAGAGCAGGTACAAAATATGTCAACAAAGATGAACATAACGTGCGATCCTGAGATTTTCCCAGTTCAGAATTTGCTTCTGTTCAATCTTCTCTGACCCTTACTTGCACTGCATTGTACCTTTCTCTGCTCATTTCAATTGAATTTCTTGCAGGCTTAGATACTACTGAAGGGTTGCAAAGGTAGTAAAACACAGCTTTCAGCTATCAATGAGAGTTGATGGGGTTTTTTCCCTCTCATGTATGGCTTTTAAGTCTCTATCTATTACAGTGAACAGGTATCTTGTTGGATTTTATATTTCTATCACTGATGACCTCTTTATTTTCCATAGTGATATTTTATCGCCACTAGACAAGATAGCCATTTAATTTGTGAGCCCTCTAACTACAGGCTGTGTGCAGAGTACGTTTTTAGAGCAGCATGTGATAGAGTAACTGATAATAAAAGAACCTTGTATCTAGATAAAAAAAAAAAAATCTGTTAGAGCTCTCTTATGAAAGAGGTTAATGGATTCCAAGGAAGAAATGAACTGGAGTGTGTTGTCATTCAATCGTACTGAGGTTTGATTTCTTTTATCAGGCTGAGTAATGACTGTAGGCACTTGCCCTTTTCATAGCATTTATAATTTGCAGTAAAATGAAATGCTGAGGACTTTCTGCATTAGCTGAGGAATAGCAGTTGACCATTTGCTTGCAAATTCATGGCCTGGTGTTCACTTCAGAATAAAGTAAAGAAATACAAAAGATTAAGCTTGCTTAATTTTTTTTTAAGAGATCAGGTACACATAAAATGGAGTATCATCTTGTCCATGCACATGAAATTGATGATTCTCAGCTTCATCTGAAAAATCTGAAGGACTCCTGAAGCAGCTTTCAGGAAGCATCCTGTAGTTGCATCCTAAAAATGACTGAATATAATATGTATATAAAATAATAATAGTAACTTAAAAAAAACCCCAAACAAATTAGGAAACAAAAAGAGTTACATTTTAGTGGTCTGTTTTTTAAGAAATCAGAATGTCCAGTGGCTCTGTTAAGATCTGTGGAAATTGTAATAGTTAAAACAGGGTTTTAGATGCCTCCTAGCTTTTCATATCTAACTTTCATAAGTATGCCACTGAACATGTCCAGAGGAAAAAATTGTCAACCACTTTGTATTCCATTAGGAAAAATCATGTAATGTCCTCCTGTTTCAAGAGATTTTGCTTATTTGCTTTGGGATTTTTAGACTTTTGGTTAGCAAAACAGGCTGTGAAGGCATGCATTGATATTTTACTGACACCAGGGTAGTTCAGAAACCCCTGAAGAAGGAAGATTAGGGATAAAATGAGGAAAAAGACCTGAATGTCTCAAGCCAATTTATGCTTTGTCTGCATATTAGTGATAGAAAGCCTTCCTTTAGGTTTGATGTTGCGTGGTACATAAATGGATTAAAATGGAATTGCTCATAGAAAAACATAATCTTCAGCAAACATAAGAAATACATATTTACTATTTGAGGAAAAGCACTTTTCCCTGGCTTTTTATGTAATCTCCACATCATTAAAAAAATAAACAACTCCACCACATGTCTATTTCCAAGATCCAGGTTTGTTACTTCGACACGATATCAGACTATCGTCCGCATTTATAGGCACTTACATTTCTGTGTGTAATGATATGCTCAGTATTGCTTGCTGTTGTATGTTTTATATATTCCTCCTGTCAGGATAAAGATAACGCATACATTAAGTTTACTTACTATTCCCTTCTTGTATTCTGGAAAAAATGTGGTTGCCTTTTCAGAAAAGCTGTCTTTATACATTTTCTAGTTGATGCATTGAATTACAATGCTCATGTCAGATTGTATCAGTCATACAAGAGAACAGAATGATGCACCTCCAAGAAAGGAAGCAATTAGATGCCCTTTTTTCTACACTGAGTTTTCATTTTGTAGCTACATTCTGATAGCGGGGGGTGTGTGGACTGGGACGAGGGAGGAATCTAACAAGTAGCTGGAAGCAAAATGTGAACAAAGAAACTGCCATGGACACAGTCCCTTGCTAAGGAAGAGGACAGATAAATGATGGTGGAAATTTTTTCATTCCTCTTGGTTTGGAAAAGGTGAAGCTGGTCATTCTAGTTCTCTTAGTTGTCTGCAATGCTTCTGTGCATAGACTCACTTATGAATCCAGAAAAGGAAGCTTCAGAAGAGATCATGTTAAGGAAACTTACTGTGATAAAGAATCTTCACCATTCGTCCCCAAATAGATTAATACCAATCATTTCCCTTGTATTGAAGCCAGTTTATGTTAAGCTGATTCTGGCAGTTCTTCAAGTGGCTGCTATAGATCTTGTTGTAAACTTAAGAGAGTGCCAAACATAATATTTGTAAGCATTATAACTTGCAGCACACAGGAATTATACCTATTAAAGCTAAAAGTTAGCAGTTCTCTAAGATAGTTCTAGTAGTGTCAGCGAGTAGCTGTTAGGGCAGCAATCAGAATCCCCAAGCGGTATTAGAACTTAGCTATGCTAAGCACAGTGCTGTGATACAGGAAGAGTCAGTCTTCTATTTTAAAACTTCATTGCCACCTTTTTAATGTTTTTAGTTTTGTTGTTTTTTGTTTTTTT
>VXBZ01000778.1:1845254-1919044 GCA_013399135.1 Heliornis fulica
TTTTTTTTTTTTTTTTTTAATTCAAATCAGGACAACTTGGGGAAAAAGCTACCAGTGTCAATGAATCTCCATAATGTCAGTGAAGTGGTGTTCTTTCTGAAGACAGAAAGACCAGTGAAACCTAAGTTAGCTTGGCTCTCCACAGGTATCTTGAAAATCTATGAAAAAGTGCCCTTGAGTTGATATCTGCTAATTAAATGGAGTGAGCACCAACATGAGCTGTTCTTCCTTATGGTTGAGGTACTGGTTGCATTTATAAATTTCCTGATTACATTGAGTGATATATTTTCTTCAGTTTTGGAGGTATCTGTAATATATGAATCCCCTTTGCTAGTGTGTATGTGTGTGTGTGTGTTGTGAGAATAAGCTGAAATGCATCACCAAGGCAAAACACTACCTTTAGTATGTTTAATCTGGGCAGCTGACGAGAACTACTTCCCCCCACAAATGACAGGATTTATTGGTTATGACAGGAGCTGGAATATGGACCACCATAATACTTCAATACTGATTTTCGTCAGATGAGTAGGGTATCGCTGGGAAATTGGTAGCAAAGCAATCATTTCATAACCTAAGTACAACTTTATTCACAAAAATCCTGCCTGGAGTGAAATGCAGGTAGCTTTGTCAAGGTGCATTTTGGTGTTTTGAAGGTATTAGATTCTGAGTAGTGAGAAATGCTAATAAATAGAAATATTAGAGTACATGTGATCTCTCTTTAAATCATAGATCAAACTATGTTTTCTCTTCATTGTGCCTCCGTTTAACCAAAATATTTTAGCCTCAGTCTGGAATCTAAATTGAGGAAAAATAAGCAGTCTACTCTCAGGCTTCCAACATTAATATAGATTGTTTCCCAGTTTATTTAGTCTGCTATTGTGCTAGGGAAATATGGTTTTTTTTTAATTACATACTGCATTCTGTCATTTTGGACTCAGTGTGGATTTGTGATGTAGTGAGTCCAGAATTTCAGCAGTAAGAATTCTGCCCCTCGTTCCTCCCTGCTGTCATGACAGTGGAACTGACAGGTCTGGCCCTACCTGCATAAATCATGGCACAGCTCAGCTTGACTCTGTTCTGCTGACAGCTTTGAGCAGGTCTGCCTTTCAGTTGATGGGTGTGGAAGCCAGATTCAAAGCTGAGTTATACAAAAATTCTCGTAAAATAGGTTTGCTTCCTTTTATGACAGGTTAGAGAAATGCAAAGGCAATTTCAGTATAGGGAAAATGCATTGAGTGCACTGTAGGAGGCAGAAAGTGTTAAAAATGTATTGGTGGTGAATTGTCCATGGTGATGGTTGGTTATGGGCTGTGGGAAGTGGAAGAAACATAATTTAATTTGCAACAACGATAAAAAAGCTGACTGGAAGAGGTAAGTGCTGAAGTAGGGAACTGAATTTGACAGACACTATCCCAGGTTGAGTATAAACAACGAAGACCTTTCTAATAGGTTAAACTAGTATGTCAAGACCCTTTTATTAAAAGCAGGAAAGTTCCTTTTACTGAGGCTATTTCTCAAAAGAGAGTGTAATCCTACAGCAGGTTGGATATTTGACAGGCTTTGAAGCCCTGCCTTTAACATCTGGATCTTTGTAGATTTCCTCTGGATGCTTTTTCTGTGCCTTTATTTCCCACAATTAAAAGGATGGTAACTCACTTTGGTAGAACCTACATACTGTCATGGCTGTCTGCAAAGAAGAAGAAATACCTAGTATGTGATCTGCAGAGAGAGTAAGTTGCTGTTAGTTTTTTGTATAAACAGATTTGTTGACCTATATAAAAAAAGAAAAAGTGAGCCAGCTCAGGACTCGAGACTTGATCACAGCATCTTACTGTAGGAATTCATACAGTTAAGATTCAAGCCAGTGTCAAGCCATTATCCCTTCAAAAGCTGGGGACAAAGGTAAAAACAATGCAGTTACTGATATGAGCTGCAGAGAGATTTTTCTCAAGAAAAAGCTGGGGCATTGTCACTTTGAAAAAGATAGAGCAGGAAAAACATTCAGCAATATTATTCAGTTTAAACTAAGAGAAGTAGGATGAGGTCACAAGAGTTGGATGTCATTGTACTTAAAGTAAAAGCTGTAGGAGACTTTCAGTAATTGTTTAGGGTTTTTCTCCAAGTAAGTAATAATTTAAGGTGCTCACATTCCATATCCCTATTACTTGGGAGCATTTCAATCTTCTCATGCAAGTAGGATCTGTAAAGAGAGGAGTACTGATTTTAGTTATACATTGGTTAAATACATTGAGAGACTTTTCACTGAACAACATGTGTTAGTCCAGATTTAACAGCATACAGAATTCTGGTCATTTGCCTTGCCTCTAGAACTGAAATTTCCTGGCTTTGTTCCTGACCTCCATAAGTTTCCTTGCCTCATTTTGATTGATAAGCTGCCTTAACAATAATCTTTAACTATCTTTACAGAAAGCCTTTGTGTTCTGAGGTTTTTAGGTAAAAGTCATTATATAAATGCACTTTGCAGTTAAATACTTTCAGCAGGATCAGTTAGGAGTTCACAGTTACCATCTTGTCCATAATTTCCCCACGCACACACTTCTTTCTTTCTTTCTTTTGCTTTCACAGTAGGAACATGTCTATTTTCAATACAGCCATTTATAATAAACAACAGGTGTTGTGGGTGTTCCCAGACTTATTCTTGCCAAGAGAAAAGTACATAATCCTGTACTTGACTGCAGGGACAGCCATTTTTGCCATTAGCAGAGCGTGGAGCCTTGGCTCACATACCGAATTCTGGCAAACTTTGATCTGTTAAGTGCAAATGGGATTTTATTCATTGTGTAGTCTCCAAATAAATATATGTGCCTGTCCAAATGTATTGTTAAATTCTTCAAAGGGAAAGAGCTTAGATTGGGAGACTTGCCATTTTTCTCTAATTAGGAAACAGAACAAACAGGGACCTGTATAATTAAAACCTTTGTTTATCCAAAAGAAATTAAAAAAAAATAAGCTATGATTAATGTACATGTACTTTGGAGTTCAGTCTAGATCTGGAGGTTTTTCTTCCCTCACACTGAAACATGAAGGTTTCCATGTAAGACGATTAAGTCTAATCAGATACTAATGGTACTGCTGCCCAGGGTTTATCTCTAAACCAGTGCAAGCCTCAGCCACTGTTAAATGCTGGAAGATTTTAAATACTCAGGTCTCCTTGTGGTGTAAATCAGGGAGAAATAGCTTGTGGTTTAAATAATTCATGTGGTGAGAATTGGTAGCCCAGGAAACTAGTTATGGCCTAGTTAAAGTACTTCAAATGCTGTTTTAGAAGGTGTGGTGTACTAGATCATCCCAGCTCTTTCTCTAAAAACTACTTAGTGTGTTTCAGTATCTTTTCCAATATAATTATCAGAAAGCAGTGCTGAATATAGGGGTTTGTTCTGACTTGACTGTAATTTAACATAGACTGAAAATGATGGAAAATCATGGTGTACATCTGCTGGGGTAGCTGTGTATTCTTTCACTGTACTTAGTATGCTATTAACTTCTCTTTGAATTACAGTTGCCCACAGTCTAATTCACATTGCTGTATACATCATGCTTTCCACAAGGCATGTTTTTAATAGGATTGATGAGGCTTTACCTTACTTATTTATTTAGTACTGTATATTTATATATATGTGGAGGTTTTGTTTCT
Source organism: Heliornis fulica (assembly GCA_013399135.1). NCBI lineage: Eukaryota > Metazoa > Chordata > Aves > Gruiformes > Heliornithidae > Heliornis > Heliornis fulica. The sequence continues at coordinate 1,848,910 of VXBZ01000778.1, forward strand.
TTTGTTTCCTCCCTCCTCCCCCCCCAGTTTCTGTGAAAAGATGTTTAATGTCTTCATTCAGACTGGATATCTTTTCAGATGTGACTTTTCCCTCTTTCAGTTTTCTTCAGGGATAAAGGAAGTTATCACTACATTCTTCTTGTGGGGTGTGTATCTCAAAAAGAAAAGTCAAAGTCTGAAATGGGAGTGGAACAATTTCTTCATAACTGCTTTAACTTGTAAATTTATGGAAGTCTCGTCAGAGATTCTAAAGACTTTGGTCTGGCATCTTACAAGTAATATGTTTAGATGGCAGCATGGAGTGTTTGAGTGTGTTATAGCACTTCTACTACTCAGGAAGAATTAGGGCAAGAGGAAGTTAAGTGCATATCTGTGGAAAAAGGAATTCCTGTTTCCATCCAAAAGATTTCTCGAGAGCCTAGACTGTCAAAGAGATGCAAGGTATGATTTTGAACTGGCATCTCTTGAACAGTACATAGGGCCAACATATAGCAAAATTATTGACAGTTTGTATCTTTTATACTGAGTTAGAGAAAAATTTGTCATTTACCATAATAACTTGCTTTAACATTGGATGATATAGCTCATATAAAGTGCCAGAATCACGTCTGCTGCTTCTCTTTTAACTACCTCTGTAAGTCAGCATATTTTTTTCCTTGAAAGGAGAAACTAATCACAAATAATTATAATTGAGTTTTCTTCATTTTCCTGTTGCTTTTGATTATAGTGATATCTCTGCTTTCATTACTACTTTTGACAGTTGGCCATGGTTACTCAACCTGAATTTTAGAACTCTGTAATACAGTCTTAATCAACTGTCATCTTGTATATAGAAAGAATGTCTAGCTATCAAACATATTTTGTATTTGCTATTGAGGAAGTGTGTATCAAGGCTTAATGTGGGTGGTGTTTCTCTTAAGCTGTGCATGAAATCAAGTTTAATCTTTTTTTGGAGTGTGTAATAATAAATCCCCCCACCTTCTTTCTCAATTTCTGTATTACCTCTGCTTCTGCCCACATTGGGAGTTAGGGTGACAAAACTACACAAATTATTAGTAAAGAGTTGGTTTGAAGTAGGATAGTGTGCTTGTTTGTTCTTAATCGTTGGTGACTCACTGCTGGTTTTCAAATGAACTTTTCTAGGGCAAAAACTACTCTAAGCTGCCAGCTACCCAGCACCTCTGTTATGAAAAGAAGTCTGATTCAGAACCTTTTGCTGAATTTGAAACTTCTGGAGGTCACCAACTCTGTTGTCTTTTTCTCTGCATTTAATTTTAAGGTTACCCTGAGGTTTAGTTCAGCAGCAGGGCAAGCCTGACTTAGCAGACTTTTAATGAAATCATTGTTTAAAAAAAATTGATGTGAGTGATCTTCTGTTCAATTAGAGCAACTGTGCTCATTCTAAAGGTGCTAACACTTTGCACTCTCCTATGCATGTACCCATGAATGATGACTATTTAGAGGTTTGTTAATTCTCTTAAGGCTTGATCAAAAGCTAATTGAGGTCAGTGTAGAATCTCCTGTTACCGTGATTGAAGCTTGGAATCAATTTTTAATAGTTTTCCAATCTATGAAACACTACATGAATTTTGAAAGCTTCTGTAATGCTAAATAAGTAGAATAATGTATATTATGAAAAATACATATAAAATTATTTGAATACAGAAGTATTTTGAAAGCATAGAGGAATATGTACATTATCTTCTTTTTGATAATTTTGGTGGGTGTTATTTTCTTTTTGAGACATCATTATGCATATTTTTAGAGGTTTATTGTTTTGTGTCTGTATTAGTTTGCTCACATTTTTATTTACAGCCGGTAACTCACCCTGGAATTTTGTTATGGACTTTTGACAGAATTATGCAGAAACCTTGTTACTGCATTTCTTCATTCAAAACAACAAACCAAAACCCACCACAAAAACCAAAGTTCTTATTTGTAACCGATTTTTTTCTTTTTTGGTGTATGATATTTTAATGAGTTATTACCCCAGTGTAGTAACTGCCAAAGAGATCATGGATTTTTTTTTATTAATTTCTTATGTGTAATGTTTTGGAATATCTCATTATTAGAAATCCAGTTTTACTGGAGATACTACTTTCCACCTTGTAGCTGTATTACAGGTCTTCGATAGAAGAGTCACTATTTTCATTTTAAATGTTTTTCAGGCTGATGCTTTTTCAACTTGTCTAAGTAATGCTTCTACCCCCGTGAAATAGGATCTACATATACTTGTGTATATCTAGGTAAATGCCATGCTTAGAGAAGACCATTATATCTAATTCTATACTGAGAAGGACAGGTATGAAGACAGTATGTGCCCTTTGCTGCCATAAAAATGCTGGAATCCTCTGGAACATGATAATCATCTCAAAGGATGCTACATACCCACATATGGAAAAGCACAGATTAGTGGTATTCTTGTTTTGTTTCCTTTCTTTTAAATCCCTATACCCTCCAAGAAACTCAAGTTTACATTAAGAGAAAAGATTAGAGGTTCAGGTTTAGTATTTTTGTATAGTATCAGAATACTTCAGTTCTCATAGTGCAACTACCTTTAAGACATCTGATTTTTCCAGAGATTGCCAGCTGATTTGTAATGACTTCTGAATTGCTGCATTAGGTTTCCTTGAAACCTGACATTTGTAGATACATTTTTTCCAAAAGGTGTGACCAACAAGCTGCCATCTCTAAAGATGTTTTCTATAGTACTTTTTGTAAAATATTTTATTTGCTGAATTATGCTCAATTTGGTTCCCTCTCAGTTTGGTCCCCCTCAAGCACCAAGGATTATACCTTACTGGCCAGAACTTCCCGGTCTGCCATAACATCTTGCTGTCATCATCTTGGCTGCTAGATATAACACATGCTTGGAACACATTTGTAATTTACAGCAGGGATGTAATTCAGGAAAGACTAAAATGCAAACTTTTGGTTTTTGTTAAAAGAAAATAATGATTTTGAACATATTGCACCTGCTACCGTTTTATGGGTGCAGTATAATAATTTTGCACAGCTCCATTTAACACAGAATTAAAACTGAAAACACAGTTTATTAATTTAGCAGGTTGAACTTCTAAAGAGATTTTTAGGTCCTGCTGTAGAAAGGGCATTGCAGAGAACTTAAGGCAGTAAAAAAAAAAAAGGCAAAACCAAAGCAAAACATTAAACAAAAGGATCATAAATTATCCTTGTTCAAGAGGCAGTTTGGTGTCCCTTGGGGGGGGATGGGGGGAGTGTGGAGGAGTCGTCAAGACAAGGAAAACTCAAAGAATTTTTGAAAAATATTAGCAATGTATTCATAGTTTCAGCTCTTTTCAGGAACAAGAGGGTGTTTTGTTGTTAACTCATTTTCATGTTTGAGTATAACTGTCTCAATCTTGTAACGTGAGGCCATTTAATATGCTCAGGTTGATTCAATGCAGTATTAAAAATTAAGCTATGTTAACAGGAATGTATTGATTATCTGCTCTGGAGGAAAACTCCTTTGCATCTAAACACTGTCTCCAAACAGGTTGCTTTGATCTATCAGTTGCTTCCTGTTATTAGACTCAGAAATGGAAAAATAACTGAATAAGGCTTTAGGAAACTGCAGTTCATAAACATTTTTTTTTCTTTTCTAAATTATCTTATGGCTAAAACTGAACAATGTCTGATGTGTAGAATTCATGGTGCAAAGGAGATTTTAGAAGCAGAATTTCTAGACTTGAATTATTACCTTTTAATTTCCTGTTCTTTTATTCAGTGACCCTGTGTCCATGTGCATAGGTACAGTGCTTATGCTTCCAGTGAAGGTCTCAAACCTTTCCAAGTCAACTTGTCCACTGTGAGGAGGTATTGAAATGACATTTTTGTTACACAACTGCTTAGAAGTTTCCCATTTCTAAAATAGTTATTTCAGAAATCTTCCTAACTCTTAAGTCAGGTGATGGTGTGTTCAGGAAACAAAAGGTATCATTATAAGATTTTTGGATATATTCCATTTTGAACTGCCATCCATTTTGCAAAATAATTTCTGAAGTTAATATGCATTCTTACTTATTGAAACATATTCAAATGTTTCCAACCATACATTGTGATGTGGACAGCTGTAGGCTTCTCCATGCATAGTTCATCAGAAATATTTTACTATGAAAAGGCGTAATCTCTCCAATAGAGCTTACAAAATGGGGCAGATCCTATAAAAAGCCAACACTGTCTCCTGAAATAGAGCAATATCTCATCTGTTTTTCATCTGTGAAGTTAGAGAGTCATATTTTTTGTCTTTGTCCTTCATTCCCTATCTCTATTCTAAAGATCTAACAAAAATACTAATACTCCCTGGCAGCATAAGCAGGTCACAACTCAAATGAGCTCTGAATACTGTTCCCAAGGGAACCAAGAACTATGTCACACTTGCTCAATTTCAACATACATATATTCAGAAATTTTGGAATTGAGGATATACATTGGAAGTTATAGTCTTAATGCAGTCAAATATGAAGAAATCTTTTATGTGACAACTCAGCTTGAAATGCTTGCTTGAAAGGGAAAGTAACACTTTTTCTTCCTGTGACTTATTTGCAGTGTATAAGACAAGTGGCAGAACTGAAAAAATATTTAAAATATAGCACTATTAACATCTAAATATTCAATATTGGATGAAAATAAGAATGGAAAGTAAAGTTTAATTATGAGCATAGATTGGACAGTTTGTGAAATGGGATTGTACGTTCTACAGATAAGGGTCTGTGGAAATGAATTAGTATGTCTAACCATAAGTGTCTTGTATATAGTTGTGATCTTTATGTTAAGTGGATGCTAGGGAGAAATGCTGTTTAATGGTGGGACATGAAGAATCTGTACTGTGTAGTATGCACAAACAGAAAAAAACCCTAAACCCAGACATTAAAGAAAGTTTCATGTTTACAAAAAAGTCATGCATGCAGTTGCCTAGGGCAACAGAATGTTTTTTTTTCTGACTAATTTGATTGCATTAGAGCTCTAGAGAGCTGAGCTGCTCTGTTGTAGAAAGGTCAATGTATAGGAGAGCATCCTTTCTTCCAGTGCTGGGATGGCTGCTGTTCTGAGGAGCAGTATCTGTGCTTAAACCCTCTGTTTGCCTTAGTGATGGTAAGAACACATCAAACTCTGCAGTTCTCTTTCCCAGTCCTGGCCAGTCTTTCACACACTTTCCTGTACCAGGAGCTGCCCTTCCCTGGCTAAGCCTCCATCCCTTAGTTCCAGAGCAGCAAAACTCAGTTTTGCATGTGTATTGAAAAGATTTTAGCCAGCAGCAGGAGCTGTCTGTTCAAGTGGATATTTGTTACAAAATTAACAGTTATTTAACTTTATGTACTTAATAGTCAATGTAGTATCTATGAAAGTGTTTGGTACTGGAGAATATCTGTAAAACTGCTTTGATTCTTCAGTTCTTAAGCAGTGATTTCACTAGGTTTTGTACAGCATGATTGATTTATACATCAGTAGGGTTTGGTTTTTTTTTTCTTGTTCTATAACTGGTTGAAAGACTTCTTTGGAGATGGTGGGAGGGAAAATAGGTGATTTTGATAGCTGAGCAGTTCAGAGTTATGGGAAAGTTTTAGTAATGGGGGAAAAATATATCCCAATGCAGTTCTCTACATAGCTAAGGACAAAACCATAATTTAGCAAATAATAGTCAACCAACATGATTTGCAGCAGAAATTAGTGAGTCTTAAAGCACTGCAAGTTATACAGGAGAATATGTGTCTCTACTGTACACACCCATTCCAATTTCAGTTGTAGAGCAGAAAATGGCATAAGCTATTGTGATATATTGTATATCTCCAGCTCTCAATGATAAGTAACATCTGTGGTGAATTCTGTATTAATTTTTATCAGGGTAAAAAACTCTTGCCTCAAAATACCTTCTGAATTAGCTTATAGTATCAACTATAGTTATAACTATAGAATATAGTTATTCATTGTAAAGCAGCATGCCTATCACATGCCTCAATACATGTGGTTTCTTAGTTAACAGTGAAAAAGGAAATGTTTCCCACTATTTGGGATAAAATTTCTTGAGGTATATTTACCCAGTTTGAAATAGTGTAAATGTGAATACTTATCTTACTAAAATTAGGGAAGCTGAAATATTTGTGACGTGCCATTTACTACTTGTGAGAAGTATTTCAGCTGCAAAGCTGCTGGACGACAGCAAAGGGACCCAGAAAGACTTTGAAGGGAAGAATCAACTAATTACTGCTTGGCCAAAACGAAGCTATAAGCAGGAAGACCTAAATCTAGTTTCTCCCTACTGTGTTACCCCTTTGTGATTGTCTTCCACAATTCTTTTCCATTTGTAGTGCTTGAAGAAACTTACTGATTTTCATGTCAGAGTCCCATCCTAGGGCAGAGAATATGTTCAAGGTATTTCCATTTCCCCTTACACTAGTCTGATCTCGAGTTTTTAATAGGTAATTTCTAAATGTCTTTTGCTTATTTTGAGTTGTGAGATTATTTTTTGGGGTGTTTAGGTGAGAGGGTTGTTTGGGTTTTTGTTGGGTTTTTTTAGTGGCAGAATGAGATACATCAGTTCTTGGATTCTTAAGAAAATATTTTAGCTAATGCTTTCAAGAAGTATTTGAACTTGGGATGATGTATTCAGTGCCCTTTTTAAAGGCATTCAGCAAGCTTTTGTAGAATTTAAAGGAGAGGAAAATGTGCTTTTTCATGTATGTCTTTATCTTACTCTTACTGAAATCAGTCGTTTTTCATAGGAGTACCCCTTAACTACAAAAGAAGGATGAGAGTATGCTACAAACATAGCTGTGGAGTTCATGGTATTTTAATGTTATTTCATCGATGTTACAAAACGTGTGCAAACACATGTGTATAATAGCACTGCTGCTATATTAGGTCTTTTTTGTCAACTAGTCCTAGAAGTCACATTTGCAATCCTTACTGTGGTTTTCAAATGTGAATAAAGAAATACCAGATTTTATTTGATGATTGCCTGTGCCCATGAAACAGGTTTTGAGAGAAATGTAGCATGCTTATACAGAAGATCCTCACTGTCTGCTCTTTGAAATTCTATGCATAAATGGTTATCTTCAACCCATGTTTGATGAATTGTACTAGGGGTACTTTCCAAGTGGACCATTATTTTCTTTCTATTTAGAAGAGTTTTTTACTGCAGCTCTAGATGGCTTTTTTTTTTTTTTTTTTTTGGCCCTTTTTATGGAGCTTCTTAGGATGAATTTTCTACTGCTGGTTGGGAAGATCTGTAAAATGCCCAAAATCATAAAAGGCTGAACAAATGCAATATACTCCAAGTGTAATTTTGATCTAATGAGAATTAAGTCATTAAAGTTGTTTTCAGACATTACATGCCTATGAACCTCCAGCTTCCTTCCCCCTTGAGGCCAAGACATAGAAATACCATTTTTAACTAGAAACAACTCAAAATATATACAATTCACTATATAGAAATGTGGGGCTGGTGGGATGGAAGAAATTCCCTGTTGTTCTTCAACCCATTAAGTAACTCAAAGCAATATATAATTATTTCATTGAGCAGTCAAATTAATACTGCTAGCAATCTAAAGTGAAATGATAAAGTGAAAAGATAGAGCAAAGCACACAGATGTCAGAATTGAATTTTCTTGCTCTCACCTCTGCATCTCAAAAGTAGTCTGTAAGTAATGGATTGTGTTAGTAGGAGAGAAGAATTTGCTGCCTTGTGCTGTAAAGATTAGTGTAGAAGTTTTACAGCTGAAATGGGCCTCTTTGAATTTAAAGTGGAGAGGGGACAGTGACTAATAGGATGTGGAATACACCTTTAAGAATAAAAGACCAGGAAGAAATAGTTGACAAAAATGTTGGAAAAGGAACCAGGTAAAGAAGAGAGAAAAAATGTGTACAAGTAAAAATGAAAATGGAGGGAATAGTCAGGACTAAATTGTGTGGAAATGCTGTGTCAAGTGTTTTAGTTGCAGCAGGCAAGAGGAGTGAACTGGCTGATACTGACTGAAATATGACCCTGTTCAAATGAGGGAAGTGCTAGTCACTTTGCCACATTTTTTTTCTATTTTTTTGAAGTGCTGAGTGTTAAGGCAATTAAAAAAAAAGTTTATACTTAAGTCTTTCTGGCCATGGTATTTTCAATGGAAGTTTGAGAACATGGTCCAACTCAGGTCTTCAGGCTCAAAAAGAGGACAAAGTATGCTGGAGAAGGAGAGAGGAATATCTGAGAGGCTTAAGGTTAAAAGTGCTTTTCTGTATGTAAAATTAAAGAAATATCAGAGATAAATGTGATTATTTGGCTATAGATAGGAAAAATCCACCACCAGCTCACTTTCTGCCCTTCAGTCTCCAAGAGTTTTCATTGTGAATATTCCTTGGAATATGCTGCTTCAGTGAGCAGGGAATTTTTTTTTTTTCATTTATATACCTCTTAAAGGTATTAAATGCTTTCCTTTCCCCATGTCCTCCTGTTCTGCTCTATCCTGCATCTCCTGTGTTAGGCAGGAGAGAGGCTGTTGCTGCCAAGGCATAACACCAATCTCGAAGAAACTGGTATCTCTGCCCTAGGTGCTTTCAGACATGCCCATCAGTGCTGCTCACCCAGGGAGAACCTAAGAGCAAATAAAGACCAAGTTATATTTGGGCAATAAAAACTGAACTCATCTATGCTTGCAGAAGGACATGCAGTGGCAGGACACAGCCACTCCAGTGTCAAAATTGCTTTGTGCACCAGGGTCACTTGTGAATCACAGCTCTTGCACTGTTGCCTCTTGTTTCAGTTGTCCGCATTTGTAAACAGAGCAGCTGGTTATTTACAGTAGGAAAGAGAAATCGGTAGTGTTGCAATATAGGCAGCTAAAGCCTGCTTAATATCAGCAGTCACCAACAATATTTGTCAAACAGAAATCATATGCAGAAGTAGTGTGCTACCTACTGTAAAAAACCCACAGACAAGGATGTGCTGTCCCAACACTGAGTCACGAATGCAAATGGAATACTGGATACAGAAAGGCATGGACAGAGATAAATGAGAGGTGCTGCTGCAGTATGAACATCCTTGCACAAGACTGCTGTTATGCTTTGTCTTTTTAGGGGCTGTTTCAGGTCCTGCCACAGGTGAGAACAGCACTACTACCCTGAGCTTTTTTTGTAATTGCTTAGTAATCCTGTGAGTTGTTGCAGAGGTTGGGATTGCAATTTACAATCGTAGTGGTATTCTCATTCCCTTTCTCATTCCATGATACATGTGTCTGTGTCACTTTCTGTTAGTGCTTTTGCATCCACACAAACTGAACCTGTGACTACTAAGTAAAAACACACGCAGGGAAAATATTAACTTTAATAATATCAAATGGTGCTAAGTAACTACACTTGATATTTTATCAATTTAGAAATGAACACTAGTAATATTTTGTTGTACTGAGTGTAGGCACTATGGGAGTGCTTTTATTGGTTAAAGCTGCACATGAAAAATGTTTTCCTTTCGTACCTTTCATTAGTCTGCCTCTGTAGTTTTGCAGACTACGCTGAACGTCAGAGAAGCAAGATGCCTACTAAGGCCGTATTAAAAATTCTCATCTTATTTCTTCTCTGTGTTTTTATTGCTTCCTTACTTGGCTTGACGTTTTCATGGACTGATATCGAGTTGTCCTCATGCAGGTTTACAAAGGGAAGGAAAAAAAAAAGTAGTCAGTCATTTGATAAACATGATGAGAAGTTGAAAGAAAATATTGGAAGCCAAGCCACAGATGAAATGGACTTTCCTGTTTGTTTTTTCTCCCTCTTGTTTGTGTTCAGAAACAGATGGATACATAGGTCAGCTCAGAGAAAACCAAGCTGCATTTTTGCTAATACCTCCTTGGCTGCTAATTTAATGCAGTATTTGCTGATGTATGAGATTATTTAGCTGCCCATGCGAAGGTGAAATGAAGAAAATGCAAGCATACATATTTGTTTTCTTTAAAGGGTGGGATGACTTTTTTGTTGTTTTTCTTGGTGTTTCTAGACTGAAACAAAGTGTCAATGCTGCATTTAACTTAGATCACAAGACAGAGTCATTAAGTGTTCTGGCCTTTAATGCTTTATAGGGGAGCAAATCAGATGTACTCAATAAATATTCAAAAGTCCATAGTTATTGCCATATAAATATAATTAGACTGTAATAACTTAATTTGCAAATGCTATCTGTTATGAATTTCTGCATTTTTCCTGTCTCCATGATTCTTCATTCTGGTCTTCCCTCCATCAGTTTTACTACAAACATTTGTGTAGGTTAGAGAAACCGAGGTTACATTATGGAGCAGTATCTAATTCTCATCTGTACCCTGTGGATCTTCAGAACAGGATTACAAAGATTTTGATGCAGTAAATTTGCATGTATAGTAAGAGTTTGATGCAACTCCGGTGAGGATTTGTATTAGAACAGCCTATGGGATAAAAATGTGAATAATCCAAAGTCCTAATTGAAATATTGCTTTTTCTACAATATTTGGTTCAGATTCTCTTTGGATGAGAGAGTTTTATTTTTAATTAGGCTGTTCAAATTGTTTGGAGGGTTTTTTGGTTTGTTTGGGGTCTGTGTGTGTAAGAAACATAAAAAAAAGATACTCCAGAATATATAACAGGCTCAGCATTACTTCTCAGTTTGCTCTTGAAGTGAATATAGGCTGCAATGTTTGCTTTGTGCCGGGAGCTTTCAAGGGTTCAGAGTTTTAAATTGGTCCAATTGCTAATTGATGATGCATAAAATTGTACTATAAAACACAATATGAATTTCCTCACAAACATTCAATTAAGATACAGTGTATTTCAGAGTTTTGCTGTGCAGTGAAACTTATGCTGGATCTTTTTTAATCTTCTTAACAGATCTGAACAAGTGTTTTCTCAGTTGGTTAATATTTTCTAGAAAGTCAGAGTTTAATCTGATGTGGAAGAACCTTCACATTCTCCTTTTAAAGGAAGTGTTTAGTGAATGTATCAACCTACCTAAGCCCTACATGAGGTTATTTTTTATTGTTATGTCTTCCACAGCTACAGGTGAAAGGAAGGTATCTGCCATGATCATGAGGTGTGTGCTCACCTACAAATGTTCCTAGCCAGAGCAGAGTCTGGGGTTTTGTTGGCTTATTATGGAGCAAGGTTGACCAGAAATCAGATCAACACTCAGACCTCCCTGATGTTCAGAAAAGCTGGGTTATATGGTGATTGTGTTCATATCTAAACTCTATAGGCTTCATGGCATATCAGAGACTTTGTGTTAGCCTTGACAACAAACAAACCTGGAAGGAACTAATTTCATTACAATATACTGAAAGAGGAAGCAAATCTTAAAAGAACTTGTTTCACTCTAAGATAGGAAAAGTCCCAAATTTAGTTATATTTCTTTTGGAGGCTTTGTCTGTCTTTTTTACTCAGTATTTTATGATGCAGGATGCTAACCAAGCAAGTTCCAAACAGTTCTAGTTTAAATATTCCATTTTGTATTGTCCTTATATTATGGTTTAACCAAAGGGGAGAGCTTGGCAAAAATAGAAAGGTAGATGGGATGATTTAACTGAGTGGAGGACAATTGCTTGTTTGCAAAAAAAATGTTGAATGCTTTCAAAAAACTTGCATGCTTTTAGAAAAATAATTTAAAAGCTCTGTTTGGAATGTTCCTGGTCATAGAAATATTTGTTTTTTCTTACTACTACCATAGAGTATCTCTAAACCAAATCCATTCATAAAGATATAAAATTGGCAGCAGTGGAGGTTATGACCCCATTTAGTTTTTATGGATAAATTATGGCTGCTAAAACACTTGAATAGGTTCTGTAGTGGAATTCAATATACATAGGGGTTTTTTTTAAAAAAAAAGAAGAAAATAAAAGCCTGCTGTGAAACCCTGTAGAGCTGTGTGAATGGGGAGCACAAGATGAGTTATCTTTTAGAGCAGAGGTTTTATTGACTCTTCAGGATCATATAAGTAGAAAAAGAAAATAATGTTTTGAGAGATGCTGAAAATCTGTGTGTAAAAATTGAAAGATTATGCAAGGAAAGGTAACTTCAGCCTATCCTCAAATTTGGTCGTTTCACCATTGCTCCTTGATGTTAAACATCCACAAATTGTGTCTAGTTGTGAACCCAGTAAAAAAAAAAAAAATCTCATAAAAATCCAACCTTCTTCTGTTATAGCTGGAATATGAATGTCCCAAAACACTGTTGATTTAATTGTCTATTTATTATTTCAATATTTATCTTAAAAATCAGTATAGAAAGTGAAATGGAATATTAACTTCATGATCTTTTCTACGTTATTGGAGTATCTGGTTTAACTTCCAGAAATAGCAAGTGTCTTAAAGAATAAAATGCTCCTTATGTTAACATAGGGCTCATGACAACCTGCTAACCCTAGAGATTTAAGATATGTTATCTAACAGTTGTAAGTGGTGGCAGAAGAATGTTTCTATTCTGTTGCTCGTCATATGCCAACCTTGTCTGAAAGAAAGGGGTATGTCAGTGCTTGGAGCTGAAAGCTCTCACTGGAATTTCTGGTGGGCCTCCTGTTTAAAGGTTTAGAATGTATTTCTTCTGTTTGAGTGTAGAGTGGTTTTGAGTTTTGGTTTGGTGGTTTTGGCTGATGGCTTGGTTTTGTAGGCTTACTCTTATTTTGGTGGGTTTTTTCCAGAGTACAATAATTCCAGAGTTGTTGCCTAAATGCTTGCTCTCACTTGATTATAACTGGTTTGATTGTCATTTCACATGTATCTGCAGGATTATCTAAAACATGATCTTTAATTTGTGAATACTCAGCCATTCAGTGTATTAACTTGATGTCTTGCTCCTGACCCCTTCTCCTTTCCTAATGTGAGGTGCCTTCCTTAAAGTGTTTTTGCTTTTTAAAAAACCAAAATCCAGCCCTCTTTAAAAAAGCAAACCACGTACCAATTATTGATCATCTATTCATAATTTAGTCCTATTTGTCTTATCATTCGTTATTGTAGAGTCATCCTACTGATCATATTGCCTTAGTAAATCCATTTGATGGATTTTTTTCTCTGCACTTGTTTAATAGTGTAAAATTATATGTTTGCTGTAATTGCTTTGAATCTACTTAATAGTCCTTATAATTCTGTGTTGTATTTTAACTAATATCATGTTTTATTAGCCCAACTTTTGGTTTTGTTCTTCATAAATTTTTCTTGTTTTATTCCCTAGCCTTTATCAGTGTATATGATTTTAATATTTTTCAATTTTTTTTCATATCAGAGTTGAATGTACTTGTCCTGCATAGTTTTGCCTCTTTCTAATGTCATAATATTGTCAAGATATTGTTCCTGATGCTTCATAATTTACATCTTAAGTTACTTGAATACTGTGCTAGTGGATCAGTTCATGAGTATTCACAAGCCATCACCACTGAGACACATGTGTGAATACCTCCCTAGCCCAGGAAAATATGTCAGCTGAAACATTAGCAATATGTTTAATCAGCAGTATAGCCAGAGTTCATCTGAGTAGCAGAAATTGAAGGTCTTTGGCTGAGCAGTAAATTCTGCAGTGCACAAGGCTTCTAAAGACTACAAAATGTAGCAAATTAAGGGCAGCAAACTAAATTTATTGTCAATATTACCAAATGATCTGAGTGAAAACTGCCTGTAAAAAATAATAATAAAATAAAGACTTTAAAAATATTCTGAGCATGACATAAGACATCGAGATTGTCTGGTTGCTGAGGGTTGCTGAATTCAGTAGCTAGTTGGTTTTCATATGCTCACTATTCATGGGTACTTACTATTACTTACTATTAATGTGACCATGGAAAAAGAAGGGAAATAGTCCTGAATGTTAAACTTACTTTCTTTTACTACAAATGATAACTAAAATGGAAATCATTGTGGTGTGTTCAGACTCTCCCAAGATTGGTGGTATTGCCATCCTATGGATGTCATAGGCAATCAGTGTAATCACTGGTACACAAATGGTTCACTGGTAATCTTATTCTCATGTGAAAACAAATTTCCATAAAACAGAGAACTGGGGGAAAAGCAAAAACAAAACCCAGAGCTAATTCTATAAGCCATGTGCTAATTAAAGATCCAACTCAGGCTGTTTTACTGTCTACTTCATTGGTTTGACCTAATTTGTTCCTGAAAGACAGACAAACAACTTCCTTCAGGGTGCTGTTTCTTTAGTGACAAAGGATCTCAGAATTTTGTGTGTCCTTCAAAAAGTGAAGAATTTTAAAATTTCCATACTCCTATCTCTTCTCTAGGACTGTTTTGGGCACTGCAGTCAATAGATATTTCTCAATAGCTTTAGGAAACACAAAAACCTGTGTACCATGGTGTGAGGCTGTTTTGGGGCATAGTTTAGCAGACAGGTCTTGGAAGTTTAAGTGCCACAGTGTGGCTCGTTTCTGGTGCCAGGAGCACTGTTACAACTTAATTTAGAGTCTCAGCTGTTGAAAAAACATCATCAGGTTGGACTTGGTAATTTTTTTTCTTGCAAACACATGGAATAACCTGTCTTGTGGATTTATTGTAGCTTGCCATAGGTAGACTCTAAACCAGGGCTTTCTGAAGCCTTTTGGAAAAGCACTTGCACTTTTTGCTGATGCTGAGTCAGCAGCAGTTCAATTTCTTCAGGGTGTGAGAATGACAACTACATTATTTATTTGCTACAGGTGTTTATACTTAGTTTACTCTAAAGATATGAATTCCTGCTAGTAATTAAAGGTAGTTAGCCGTTTCCACACTAATGTAAACATTTGTATGCAGTAATTTAAACTTCTTCCCATTCGCCCATAATGAAGAAATGAAAATGTTACTGATAGCAACTATTCAGTACTTGGTAATTTATTTAACCTGAACAGTAACACTGTAAGTTGTTTGAGAAATGCTACTCTGATAAAATAAAGTAGCTTTGATTTCATAGTAATGGTTCGGTTTTATTCCTGTGAACTAGTAATGTTTTGGCTACAAACAAGCTCTGATGGTCTACACAGCTCTGGGATGTCTGTTAAGTTTCTTTTATTGCACTTCTTGTTTCAGGAGTAGGGTTCTGTCTGCATTTTGGCCAGAAATTTTTTTTCCTCTGTTTTTGAAACAGATTGCAAAAGAATATTGTAGTCATCAGCTGCTTCAAAAATCTTTCTGTGTATTTTCTTACTGTATTCAAGTAATATGAAAGTATCAAAGGAAAAATAAATAGGATCAGCAGAAAGCCATTATTTATCACAAAAATAGCCATCAGTTGCTATGGAAAATTATTTCAAGAGGCATTTCTGAATACTAAACATGTATGGTTCTGTATTTTAAATATCTGGGGAAGTATACCTTCGGTTTGATTTAATGTAGTTTATTCTCAAGTGGCTGATATAAAAGGCAGCAAATTCATGTTCTCTGCCCTTTCCAAGTAAATTTTTGGTGTAACTTTAATAATCATTGAATGTAAACCAGGTGAATTTCTGTCTATGTTAAAAATGAGGCTGCATTTAAAGCCTTTTTGTACCCAAATGATACATTGTGTCTCTTTACTTTTATCATACTCCCAGGTTTAAATTTTTACTCAATATTTTCCTCAAGACATTCAGCACTACCACTACCTTGAAAAGAGCACAATGTATCTTTACACTTTACTCACTCAGAGGAATGAGATCATTTAGCTATAATGGTTTTCAGGTTTAGAGAACAGTATTTCTTGGCTCTTAGTCATTAATAGTAACTTAGACAATGATTCAGGAAGATTGCTAGAAGAAACAAGTGAAAGTGAGGGGCAAAAGGTGGGATGTGTTCAGTGTAACCTGGTGTAGTGGCAGTGGGTGAAATAATAGTAATTTAGGTGGTGTGAAAACACTTGAGGTTTAAAACACTGAACACACTGAACAGACGTGGAACAGTCCCGGTAGACTGCTCACCTAAATCTAATGACTTCTTTCACAGAAGTTTGTCTTTGTTAATGAAACAACTTAACATCTTCACTTCATTCTTTTAAGATTATCTCAATAAGCCC
This sequence comes from Heliornis fulica, assembly GCA_013399135.1. Classification (NCBI taxonomy): domain Eukaryota; kingdom Metazoa; phylum Chordata; class Aves; order Gruiformes; family Heliornithidae; genus Heliornis; species Heliornis fulica. The sequence continues at coordinate 1,864,888 of VXBZ01000778.1, forward strand.
TAGAGAGTAGAGACTTTTGAGAATACTTGAGTTGGTTGCTTTATTCTTGTTTCTTTGTGACAGGTCTATTAGCTAGACTCTTACATGCTTGCATGCAGCTTTTAATATTAATTTCAATTGATCTGGACCGTTAAGATGTGAAAATACAGTTTTAGTGAACTGAAGCACACATAACTTTGAGACAGGTTACATTGATGATTAAGTGAATTTGAAAATGGAAAGAGTTAAAAGTCTGATGCAGAGGGGTAATGCATGTATATAATAATAATGAAGATAGGAGGAAAGGGTGGGTAAAGGAAGGACAGAAGTCAGCTTTAACAAAACACTGTATGAGTGCTCCCAAGTTCACTAGTGCAGAGTGGGAAAAAACAGATATTTTAATTTCATATGGACAATATACTTAAGAGAATAAAATATTTCAAATCACTTAATAGATTGAGGTGGATGTTCTAGAGTTACAGCACTAATGGAATTTACCAGTCAAGTCTGGAATGAGAATGGCTTTGAGAAAGTTTGCAGAGCAGTTATGTGTGGCTGCGTGGTCCGTGACTGTGGTCTGTGTGGGAGCTCCTGTTATCAGTGATGTTGGTGCATGTCCAAAAAGGAATGTAGAGAAAACATCTTCCCATCCAAGTGGATGGGCTCTGAGGTCCCTTACAACCCAACCCAGTCTGTGAGTCTGTGGAAATTGACTTTTGTGATACGATGAGATGGAGCTGGCGTTAGTGCTAGTGGCTGACATGTCCTTGTTTTATTTTGGTATGCTTCATGTTAAGCACGTGTGAAAGGACTGTGATAGCATGCTGGGAATGACATGGTTTCTGAAGCCTGCATCCAGGTCAGCTGCTGCTGTGAAAGTGAGCAGCCAGAACCCTGAAAGTTACAAAGTACATAAGGACTCACACTGTATCCTAGGAAAACAATTACAGTTTGCTACAGTGACTAGAAACGGTACAATACTCTTCCAGTTAAAGTATTAGCTTAGCAACACATCTAGGTGTAAAAACAAACAAAATGTAGGCATTCACAAAACGTTTAATGGGCCTAATTGGGAAGCAGTATCAAAATGGATTTTTTCTGACTTGTTAGACAGTGTTTATCACAAACAGCAGAGGAGACAGTCTACAGGACATTGATTCTGTCCCACTTTCGTTGTGCTGGGATAATGACTAGTCAATGTTCTAATAAAAAAAGTTTGAAAATAAAATGCAAGTGATTACAAAAGCTGTAAGCATTTAAAACTGTTTTTAATGATGTAGCTACAGTTTCTGTTACTGGAATAGCTTTTGCTGATTTATATTGGTTTCTACTCAGATGGCTGTCTGGCTACAGATGATGTTTTCATTGGTACTGAATTAAGGATTTAGAAATAACTTTTAGAGTTAGCCTAACTAATTGCTTGTAAAAATTTTGTTAATACATAGTAGAGCATCTTGATTTTTGCCTGAGGTTTTTGAACAAAAAAGTGCTTCACCCTCTTAAAGATTGGGGAATTGAGGTAGTGAAAGGTTAAGTAACTTGTTTAGAGCCACTGAGCCCTGGTAACAATCACAATTTTAATTTGTTGAGCCATGCATTGCTTCATTTTAGCACACATTAGATATAACACAACCCTTGATGATGATAATTCATTCAACCAGAGACAGATTAAAGGTGGAGGGTGGAGCATGCTTTAATTTTATTTATCTGGAGTGGTTCATATCCGTTTAGCAGCTTCTCTTCCTGCTGTCACTTTAAAATGGGTGAAAAGAATATGGTTACAGAGGAGGATATACACTTACACCATGGCTATGTGTTTTTCCAATTTTTTTATCTCATATTTAATTCTTTTTGCTTTTCATCTGATGTTTTAGGAGAAGCAAATAGTCGTACTGACTTAACACAGTGATGTCCAGGTGTTTTTCCAAGTCATATCTTTAGCACACTGGGCATTATATGCCAGTAGGTAAAGCTTCTGTTTATCCTGTATGTGTAAATGTCACATATCCACTTGTGTCATGATACTTGGTCAGTTGTCTTCTACTGGTTGCTTCAAATTTCCTCAGCAATATTTTATTCTAGTGTAGTTTTATGCCACTTAAATGTTTAGTCACTTTTTTCCTTCCTAAAAAGCCCTTTCTTTGCTCTGCTCTCTGCACTTGCAGTGAGCAGAGGTGTCATCCTTCTCATCTGTCACCTTTTTTTTCTTTAGCAAGCTTTTGTGAGGGACTTTTTCTGTACAAGCTTTTTGAAAGGAGAAAGTCAGATGCTATCTTTGTAGTGTTTTTGAGGAAGAACCCCATGTGAGTAGAGGGGCAAAATTCCCTTGGAATTGCTACTTCTTTCTTCCATGTAAATAACCTAGAAAGATGTAGGACTAAATAAAGGTTAAGATCAATCCATTGATCTATTTTTTAATTTCAGACCCAGAAGCACATCTCAGAGTTAATTTGAATATTTCATTAGTATCTTGATAATTTATTTGGATCTTGAATGAAACACACAATCTATTATCAATAGGTCCACTCTGGCTCTTGAGTGTTGTTGGTGATTCTTGTAGGACTTTGTTCTTGCATTGCTTCTTTTAGTATTTCTATCTCTGTCCCTGCATGGTGGATTTGGAACTGAAATAGTGCTTCTCACACTGCTTACAGAAAAGATAAAAATTTTCAATTTTTAGTAGTTTCCCCAGCTGCCTTTTTATTTTCATGTTTTCCAGGAGACTTTGATTCTGTCACAGAGTCTGAGCTTCTATATGCTTAGAAACATCATTTTGTTCCTTGGTTAATTGCTTTCTCATGCTTTTTAAACTTTTAATTTCCATCATTCTTTAATCTGCTGTCACTTTGCATATTGTCCCTTCTCCAAGTTATTTTGCCTTAAAAGACAAGTCCTTTGGGACTAGTGGGCCTCACCAGCAGTTGCAGTTATTGCCTGGGCATGGTGTTAGTTGTGGACAGATTAGTTCAGGGATGGGGTCGCAATCTGTGAAGCTGTGCTTTAGAAAAAGTGGCCTCAGAAAACAGCAGCTTGGGGTGTTTGAATCTTAAGAATATTTACCTTCTTCAGAGATAAGGCTGTTTGGTTTTAAAGCAAAAAAAAAAGCTAACAAACACACTACCACCCCCAAAAAAAAAACCAACCAACCAGGAAAGGTCTTCTAGTTGAGGAGAAAAATCTGCAGACAGGAGATGTGTGGACAAGAACTGGTGTGCAGAGAAGTTAGTTGCATTCAGAGAACAGTGTGTGGTGTGGAGAGCTGGGACCTAGCAACAGTCTGCTGCTTATTCCATCAGTACTCTGCCACCCTGCTGCTCTGCTCTGGCCAGTGCTTAGCAGGAATCACATACTGTGTTCAAGAGCATTTTAAAAACCCTCAACTATTAGACATTCTATATCTCAAATACTCTTTCACTAGAATCTGTTAATAAGCCTTTAAAAAAACAAATCAAAACAAAAAAGCAATGCAACGAATCCTCTTTACCAGAGAGGGTTTTTTTTCTAGCTGGGATTTCACAAGACTTTTTACATACAGAATTTTCATATGAAAATGAAAGATATTCTCAAATCATGTAGTCTGTCTTCACAGGTAGAGGTTCTTCACCTGTTGCAGAATCATCTGCTTGAATTGAATAAAGCAGCTGCAGTAGGTTAGAGGAATTTGTGCTGACTTTCCTCTTCACCATGATTTATCCAAACATCATCTACAACAGAAGAATTCTTTACAGTGTTACCAAGCACTTAGTCTTCTGAAGATAGGTAATTAGGAAGTGTCCTTGCTTTTGTATATCAAACCTTATTCTGCAATTATTCTTTTCAAACAGAACAGAATGTAGTCTGTGAGTGTTTCTTTCTTGTATTAGCTTCTGTTACAGTTAACATGAATGCTAATTATCTTCTCCTGATTCTCCTGGCCTCAGACTGGCACAAGGATCTGGCTTTCTACTAACCCAGGCAGATTTACTGTTGGCATAGTGGTGACTCCAGCTTTTCTGACCAGCATGGTTCTCTTCATTTCAGTTGCGTGGTGACGTGGGTTAATGTTTTCGTGTCTTACAACACCAGTTTGTGTAGTTTAAAGATGAACACTGTGATGAATTAACTCATAACTTTTTTTTATTAATCTAATTTTTTAGAATAATCTGTGTATTTTAGGTGTCTGTGTCATGGTTTTTGAAGTTCAGGTTTGGCAATATTTAAACTTAATGATCTGCAAGGATAGACACTGACCTATTCCTGTTCTCTTACCATGGTAAAATTCACCTTGCTGAAGTGGTAGACTGGGAAAGATACTGAGTTAAATTGGTTTTGGTCTATACTTGTAACTTTCTTCATACAGCAGTAGTTAAAATTTTCCTTCTGTGTTAGCTTTTTGGTTAAGATTTTTGTCAGGGCAAGTGGTATATTTACAAACTGTCTTGCCTAACTTTAGCTTTGGTGATTAATGAATATTTAAGTCCATATAAACTGTTTTCTAAAATGAAAAACTATTTTTGCTATCCTTTAAATGAGAATGGCCTTGTAGAACAGCTCTGAAGAAAAAAGCTTGTAATCAAAATGCTAACAGATCCATAACTTTACCCTATTATTATCTAAATAATTTTGTAGATATTCAGAATAGTCTTTTGTCAAATTCCTTTGTGAGTCGGTTTTCCCAATGCAGAGGATTGTGATGAAAAGAATCAATTAAGCTTGGAAAAGCTCTGATGGTATAAATATCCTCAGTAAATAAATTGTTATTGTATTAGATAAAACATGCTGATTTAAAACAGTTGATAAACCCTATCTTGAGTCTGTGGCATATTCTCTGGAAAACCTCCCAGATTTCATGGAATGAATTATGCATGAGTATCTCTTTATGTGATTGAGTTGACTGGTTGCAATGTATCTGAATATTCTGTTGTTTGATTCTGATTTGTTCTCTACCGAGAGCTCCCTCACCAGTGCCTTGTGAGGCAGGGGAACAGCACTGAATTGCTGCTCTCAGATTAGTGCAGTGCATTGTCTTCACATTAGACAGCATCAGTGATGAGAGCAATATTTAATTTTGAAGGTACAGTCATCGTAAAATCAAAGAGGTGAAGTGATGAGATCAAGGATGTTCTGGGATGTTAGTGTAGTTATTACTGTCAACCTCCTTGTCAAACAGTAGAGATAATCCACTCTGTTCAGCTCCCAGCACAGAATGCTGGTTTTGCTATCATAAATTTTAGGTCTTGAGGTGCTATTTAATTCCTGCTATTCTAGCCTTCTATTTTCATAATTTTTCCAGAATTAAATTTTAGTATGTTATGTCTTCAATCTCTCCAGTGTGTACATGTAAAACAGCATGTTATAAAAAGGCTGCATGTGTATTCATATTTTTAATAATAACTGATTCTGCAGCAATGTGCACCTGCAGAAAGACATTCTTAGGGGCTTTCCTTGTAATTCATATGTATTTTCAAAAAAATCCAGGGTCTAGCATTAAAATCAATGAGAATAAGGGATAAAGGATCATTTTACCACTTGCAACACTGATTTTTATTTATTTTTTTTTTAAATTGCATAGAGCTCAAAGTCTAGATACCCAGGGGCTGGGAAGAAGCAACTTGGGAAAGGGAAAATGGTGCACCAAGAATGAAAATTAAGCTAAATGGTATAAGACTCAATAGGTTCTAAAGGTGGAGAGAGGGAAATTGATCATACTCTAGATTGTGGGGGTACAATGAGTGAAAGTGCATGGGTGAGCATAGAGACATTAGGGAAACATGATTAAAGAGGTAGAAAATCATATATAATTACAAAACTAGGGGACATTAATTCAAAAAAGGAATGATAAAATTGTTTATGACAGAAATTCAAGGAGACTAACACAAAAAGTAAAGCTGGGTAAATACTGCAAAAATATATCTGCAAATTAGTATTCAGGTTTCTAAACAACTCCTCTTGGTTTGACTCCCTTTCTGCTGTTGTTTGTTTCGACAAACAGTCAAAACACTGAGCTTGGCTAGGGTGGATGTCAGCAGAGCGTGAAAGCAACTGTACAAGTGTTAATGGGTATGTGTGACTCTACCACGCAGTCATTGCATGGGAGGTATGGACAAATCACAGATTCACAGACTTGTAGGGCTTGGAAGGGACCTCAAGAGATAGAGTCCAATCACCCTGTCAAAGCAGGTTCCCTAGAGCAGGTCACACAGGTCAGCATCCAGATGGGGATTGAATCAGAGAAGGAGACTCCACAACCCCCCTGGGCAGCCTGTCCCAGTGTTCCGTCACTTTCACCATGAAGTTTTCTCACACTGGTGCAGAACCTCCTGTGGTCCAACTTGTGACCATTGCCCCTTGTCCTGTCCCCACAGGCCACTGAGAAGAGGTTGGCCACAGGTAAAATATTGATAAACATTGATGAGATCCCCTCTCAGTCTTCTCCAGGCTGAACAGCACCAGCTCACTCAGCCTTCCCTCTCAGGGAGATGCTCCAGGCCCTTAATCATCTTTGTGGCCTCTTCTGGTGTCTCTCCATGAGATTCCTGGGATTTTTTTGTACTGGGGAGCCCAGACCTGGATCAAGCATGTTTTGTGTAACACCACTGGAAATCTGAGTATTAGGTGTCATGGACTTGAGAACAGTTCAATTCTTTAAAATATTTAAAAAGCAGCAAATGGAATAAACCAAAATAATTTCAGAGAATCTGCAATATCAGTGTAATCATAAGTATGTACTTACCTACAGTATAGCATGTGTACACACCTCCAGTATTTTCTAATTATGCTTTATATATTATTCACTATGGTCTAATGAATAAGCCTGAAAGCCTTAAATAAAATAATAGAAACAGTCAGTTATACTGAAGCTGCCAGAATCAAGACTTGAAAGGTCAGAAATAAAAAACACAGACAAAAAATTCCCAACCCCATCCTGTTCACCATATCCATGTAGGTAATTTAACTTCTGGGAGGAATCATACAAAAGTCAGCCTGGCTATTCTCAGGAGTGAAATTATTCATGAGTATACAAGTTTACCAGGTCAGGCCCTGAATCAACAAGCCAGTGACTGTGAAAGACAGTCCAGAGCTGGAGAGTGAAAAGGAAGGTTAATGAGAAGCACTGGAAAGACATTCATTAAAGTGGAAACTGAAGTCACCTAGGCTGAGAGTAGTGAGCTCAAATGGAAGAAAGTGAGTTTCACTCTCAAAGTTAAAAAGAAGGTTAGAGAGAAGTCAGAGGAGGCCAATCCTGCCTGGGGAGCAGTGGTGCTGTCAGATGCTGCTGAGTGGCAGCTGACCAGCACATTCTCTTTCAGATTCTGAATAACGTGTCCTGACTCGAGTTGGTGTCTGTCTGAGCTGGGAGCTGGAATACAGATTCTGAAATCAGGTGCTCTGTGGATTGGTAGGCTCTGGGCATGTGAGCCATATATTTGCACTGAAAGGAGAAATATTGGGTATGTGGCTTTCAAACTTAAGTACATTTTGCCAGTTTCCCCTTATTCTCACATTTCAGAATTAACAATTGGTCCTTGGCTTCCCTGTAGGTCAACCAGTGATTCCATGTTGTACCTGAGTACTTCTAGGATGATTCCTTCCTTTATGCTCTGCCTATCCTTGTTTTCTCTGGTCCAGATTCTCAAACCTGAAGTCAAAGGCAGGTTTAAATGGTGGGTTTTAATAATACATACTCTACCAGTTAAACCAGTCCCTTGAGGCCGGCTTCTTTTTTTGTATGGGTGAAGATCTGACATACACCTAGTGTTTTGCAGTGTAGGTCCTACTTCAGCTATGTTAATCTCATTAGATTAAAATCCTTGCTTTTAAAATACAAAATAAGTAAGCACTTTTGGAAAGATTGATCAAACTATAGACAGAGATGCATTCCTGAAAGGTGTATACTGAGAGGTTTTTTTCATATCAAAATGCAACATTTGCATGTCCCATTTTTATCACTTAGCCTACCCAACATCAAAAACAATTACAGCAATTATGAAAAACATTTACTTTTACCTTAGGGAAATGATATCCAAGAAAATTCTAGTTATGTCTACTTTTTTCTGGGCTCTATTAAGTTACTATTAACATTTATCCTAGAGGAAAAATAACTGACAGAAATTACTGGTATTTCCCCAAAGCATCTATTTACTCTATCAACTGAATTTAAATTTCATGATTTTATACTCCAAAAGTCTTCCTTTGGATCAGTAATTTAAAAAATCCCCGATCCCACTTTGTCACTGGTGCTCCTTTGTTATAAGGAGGATGATGGACATATACAGAATCATTAAGGTTGGAAAAGACCTCCAAGACCTTCTAGTCCAACCATCATCTCACACAAGAGGCCATCTTCTTTTCACTTCAAGAGACATTCTCTTCCAAGGGTCTCCAAATAGTTTGTTAATTGTTTGGAAAAGGACTAGAGCTGCCAGTCATCACTTGAAATTCATCCTCCTGTGAAGGGCTCACTGGTTCCTGTTTACTGCTACCAAGTGGAGCCTCATCTGTAGGGCACTAAAGATGCGATAATGAGATTCACTTGACTTGCCCTGAATTGGGGTTGCTCAAAGTGATTAAAAGGGAGATTTCATTGCCTTCCTGGGAATTCTAAAGATGAGGATTTGCATGTTAATAGTAACATTTTACTTTTAAAGCATACTTTTATTTTAGTGAGTTCTGTTTTTGAAATAGAAGCTACCACGCTACAAGATCTTGTGTTGTCCCAGTAACTTCAGAGACAATTCAGTTTACTTCACAGCTATTTAAAAAAAAAAAAAAGAAAAAAAAAAGAATTAATATCTCTAGAAAGCTTGTGTTAAAATCAGGAAACTGAGCGACATTCTTCCTAGCTTTTATGTACAATTGCCAGAAAGAAAGATCTTGCCAGCCAAACATATCCTTGGTTAGACTTCAGAATCTTCATCAGGGAGTAAGAGTCACATGGATTTGCTTTGCAATATGAATTTTTTTATTATTTTGTTGCTGAATAGTTTTGTTGTTAGTGTAGCTCTTGGGCCAGAGTCCTCCCTCAGCTCAGAGCTTCATTGTATGAAGGGACAGGGAGTGGATTAGGTGAATCTCTAGGAAAAATTCTTGTTTCGAGCAGTTGTGAATCGGAATGTTCAAAGGTAGAAAAAATGCAAATTAAAAATATATAGGCAAGGATTCCTCATACTTACTTTTAAGCCTTAACAATTCTTATGAGCTCTACAAGTTCAAGAGATTATAGAACTGGTTTAACACACAGAGGCTCATTTTGGGGCTTTTTCATGATTTTTTTCCTGGTTGTGTTTCTTATGGAGAATCTTTTCAAATTCTTCTAACTTTGGGTCACATTTAGGTCTCTTCTCAAACCCTCATGGAGAAGGTCAGGACAGGACAAAAAGTTGGAGTATCCATAAATAACTGACATTTGAAATATTATTTTTTCTGACATTGATTGTTAATGTAAAACTGTAAAACCAAACTTTCTGTGCTCCTTGCTTTGTTTGGTGCTTGCTGAGATCTCTTTCAGAGATGTGAGGGCAAAAAGTTGAATTTTCCTTTTCAAAAGTCTGTGGAATGTCATGTCTGACTTTGATGCTCACCTTGTCTATGGCACCAAAAATGCTAATGCTGCCTTTAAGCTATACCAAGTACATGTCTAACAGACAGACACTGGACATGACTAATGGAATTGATTAGGAAATGAAGAGCTTTTGCACTCCAAATTTGTATATGCAGTTATCAAAACTGCTCCTAAGTCTACCCACTAGTTAATATGTAGGGGATTAATGGGATGCTGTTTTACCAAGTAGGCAAAACCCTACTAACTGGGTTTTGTAGTATGCTGCTGCTGCAAAGCTCTATGGGCAAATGTAGGTGTATGACGATTCTCTCGTGTAGGAAGTGTGTTTTGGGTGAGTGTAATATGTCTCTCAGGCATATTTAGCAGATTGATATGGAGAGTTTGAACTTTTTCTTTTATCTAAAAAGCCTTAGCCTAAGCACATGTATTATTTGTGTCTGATTCCTGTTTGGGCTTCACACAATTGAAAGAAGGATACTTCAGCTTTATTTTCTTTTTCTGAAGAGACTGATTAGTTTTAACAAACCCACAAATAAAAGAAACTGGTTAGCTGATTAACTGTTCTGTGCCCCTCGAGCTTCCAACATGTCTAGTTCTTACTCAGAAGTCTGCTAGTCCCTCTAAATTTCAAAAAAATCAACACTGTCACAAGAAGTAAAAAGTATCTTTGAAACAGCATATTAAATAAGATTTTTTCTTAGGTGCATTTAGTGTCACTAAACCTTGCAAATTTCAGAATAGTTGGCCTAATGGTACACTGTCTTCTGGTTTTTGGAGGTTTTTGTTACTGTGCTTGAAGTGGCTGTACTGTGGAAGCAGGATAACTGTATTACAGATGTGTAAGACTAGAGTCCCCATGAAGTTATGCTTACACTGTGAGTGAAGTAATGCATCAGGTCTGTAATAATTCAACTTCTGTTAATAATCCAGCATCTGGGATGGGTACTTCTGTTATGTAGTTGAAATCCAAATAAATAAAATAACCTGTGCCATAAGCATATAATTAAAGAAGATTTGAGAGTTGATTAAAACCACTAGAGCTACAGAAGCTTCTCGCAACATTAATGATTTCTGGCCAATATATTTTGTACAGAATTAATGAGTGTCTAGGGTTATGGGTTTCTTCATTTTGGCTTGGGTCATTAACATGCTCATTAAAGCTTAAAAAGTGCCTTTAGCTGCCAGCTTTTTTTTTGTTTTCCCTCTTTTTAACGTGGAAGTCTCCTTTTGCTGAGACTCCACGCGATAAATTTACTGGTTTGTGCCTACGGAATGCCTTGTAAGGTGCTGAACATTAATGCCTCTGCTTAAGAAGGGGCATGAGGGATGCTCTGCTGCCTCATCGAGCAGGACAGAACAGGTCTTGTTGTGTTGTTGTAGCGTAGTTCAGATGCTTGCTTCTGCCAGGCAGCCCATCTTCAAGGAGTCCGAGTGCAACAGGTGGCTGTGAGGCATTTCTGAGTCTTTTTGTTCTTTTCTAAGTGAAGTTATGGTCTCAGAACTCTTAATAGAAAAAATATAGATTTAAATAAGAAACTATATGAAATAATAAGAGCAATGCCACTCCAAAAATGCATGTTTTGCACTTAAAATCATGGAAGTGTGATTGTTTTCTGACTTCTCTTTGTACTGCTCTCCAAGCTGCACTTGGTCTAGAAAGTGTTTTGGTTTTATTTCTTTCAATGAGAGCTTACATTGTGTTTTAATACTTCTAGTCAGTGGGATTATAAAATGGATATTTATGATAGTCATGAGACTTTCAGATAATTGTATTGCTCTGAGAACAATGAAATTTTCAGAATTAATAAAGCTCAGTGATGATTTTTTCACTCTTTTAAATTCAGCTTTTTTCCTAGAAGTACTTACTAGTGGACTAAATGATTTCTCACCAAAAAAAAAGTTATGGAATAAACAGGCCTCCTGTGTCATCAGGAATCTAGATCATCAGGTGGAATGCACTGTTCCTTTGTAATGATACGTCAATCATGCATGTCCCCCGTGTTTCAAAACATGGAATTAGGCCTTGAGTCTTCCTTTATGACAACATTTTAAATATCCTACCTTATTAAAAATTTTGAATTACTGCACTACTGGCTATACCTGTACACATTTATTAAACATTTTGCCGGTTTGTAGCGAGCAGTTACACATGAGGTAACAGATCTGAACACCACTGGCATAGAAAAATAAGAACATACCCTTCAGATCAAAGTTAATCCTGTTTGATATGGGGTAGCCCCTTTAAACATCTGTGGAGGAAAAGGCCCACAACACTGCTGATTGCATAAAGGACAGACCTCATCTCTCATCACTCAATATTTTTGCAAGCCAGTGGAGTTTTTCAAGCACCAAAGACAATTTTTTGGTAACTTCATTATCAAACTGGGTATCACTTTGTGGTTTGGAGTTGGAAACTTGCAGCTATCACTTCTATCCTATTCCCCTCTCAAAGTAATTATACTGAAACATTTACTATAGATTTTTATTTGTGTGTGTGTCTCTGCAATATGGGATGACTTGCATTGCAGCAAGCTTGAGTGGTCACAGATTATTGATTTTTACTTTTTGATAAAAAAACCTTCATAACTGCAATATCTCTGATATGTGATTTTAGTGCACATTGCCAAGGAAATGGTTTTTGGCAACACACTATGTATATTCTTCACTGTGCTGATGTGTTGTCCATTGGAAAGGACTGTTTTTCTAGGAATAACTGCTGTCATTTGTTTCAACTTACTGGCAATGTCAACCTCATTTAGAATTGAATTTTTATTCCTGGGATATTTTCTTAAATAATTTTCCTAAGATCTCCTTTGCTGTTACTGAGGAAATAAAAATGAAAAAAACCCCAAACAAAAAATAACCCCAAAAAACCAAATCTGCACCGAAACCCAAAACCAAACCAAACCCAACCAAAAAATAAAAAAGCATCGCAAATTAACACTCCTCTCCATCTATCCCACTAGCTTCTGTACTGAGCAGGAGGAAATATGCTGCTAAAAATCCAGAGACACAATGGATTGATAAAACAGATCCAGTCACAACTTTTTATACCAGGGAAAAAAAAAATAAAGCACTTTATGCCATCCTTCTGATAAAATTGAGAGGGGAAAAAAATGACAAGGAAGAGAGCAGTCATGCTTAGAAAGTTGCCTATTTCAGCGAGCTCCATTCACTGCCATGTTGAAACATGCAATTAATTCCCCATTCTCAGCTCCTGTTGGGTCATTCCTCGTGTTTTACCTTGTTGAGTTTCTGGAAATAGCTTGTTAACTTATCTAAATGTTCTGTCATAATCTACTACTTCTAATTCAGGTGTCTGTAAAAAAACCCCCAAACAATACCCTGAGTTAAAGAGCCTTTGTTTCATATATATTCATATATATACACTGTGAATTCCTGCTAGGTAACTTCTCCAGTTGCTGTGCTGGATCAGTAACCTTTACCGTGCACATCTAACTAAGCCCTGTCCAACTTGCTTTTTTTTCCTCGCTGCTATTACTGGCATCTTAAAACAGTTGTTCCTCAGTTGTTATTTCTGATGAAATAATGTCAATGTGAGCTTCCACCAACGAGTTTTTTCTGTCTTGGTTTGCTAGTCTGTACTTCATTTGTTTGTACTCATCTGGTTCTGTATTTTTCACACCCTTACATTTGAATATATGACTCTTCTCTTTTTAGAAGTGGTCTGTGCTTGAGGAGTGTTATAGAAAGCTCTGCAGAGAGATGTGCTGGGTTAACTCTGGCTGGAGGCCAGAGACCCACCAAACCTGCTCAATCATTGCACTTCTTGGCTAGATGGGGGAGAGAAAATAAAACAGAAGGCTTGAGGTTTATTACCAAATGAGAGTCAAGTAATGAGAAATAAAGCCAAATCTTAAAAAAATCACCTTCTCCCTCCTCTCCCCTCTTCCCAGACTCAAATACATTCCGCATTTCTCTCACTCTTGCCGACCCCACACCCCCAAAGTGGCACATGGGGACAGGGATTAGTGGTTGTTGTCAGTTCCTCACACATGGTCTTTCCCACTCCTTTCTCCTCCAGGAGACTCCTCATGTTCTTCCCCATCTCTAGTGTGTGGTCCCTCCCACAGGAGACAGTTCTCCATGAACTTGTCCAAAGTGAGCCCTGTCCACAGGCTGCAGTTCTTCACAAACATTCAGAGTGAGTCTCTTTCATGGGGTGCAGTCCTTCTGGAACAGACTGTTCCCATGTTGGTCCCTCAAAGTGATCCAAATCCTGTTTCACCATGGGCTGCTGGGGAATATCTGCTCCAGTCTCTGAAGTTCTCATTTTCAACCTCCTGCACTGACCTTGGTGTCTGCAAAGTTGTTCTCACATCTCACTACTCACTTTGGCTGCAATTGCTCCTGGGTTGTTTTTTGGGGTATTTTTTTCCTTAGCTATATTATCCATGAGGTGTTACCATTGTTGCTGATGGTCTCAGCTTTGGCCAGCAGCAGGTCTGTCTTGGATCCTACTGGTATTTGTTCTATCAAATATGGGAGAATCTTTTAGCAGCTTCTCACAGAAGCCTCCCTAGTAAACTTCCACACACTCCAAAAAGCTTTGCCATGCAAAACCAATACATGAGCATGTGTAGGCAAAACAAATCATATTCCCAAGTAGAGTGAATTCAAGGTACATACCATATTACTGCTCCTTCAGTGGTTGAGGTTGCACCTAGAAAAGTAACTACCCGTGTTTTCATTGCGGTTCTACAGGTTTGAGCTTCAGTGTTTATATGCGTTTACATTTTAATGAATTCAAACCAGATGGAAGTGTCTCATTGTTGGATTGTTGAGCACATTTTCTAATGCTGCATTCATCACTATGACCCGGTAGCCACAGGATGGTCATATTGATAGAAATAAGTCAAGAATGTTGATCCCACTGCTTCCCTGCACAAAGGGATGATCATTCTTGTACTGTCTTATGCTTCTGTAATGTATGAACTTCACTGGCAGGCAGCTAGCTGGGTCTGCAGCATGTTTGTATAGAATTTACATATTGCATTTAAATATTCCAGAAGTTTTTGTACTGTTAGGAAGACCCCTTACTGCCCATGGAGGCTGTGAGGGTTCCTTGACTCTCAGCCCTGTATTTTGGGAAGAGTGCTATCTTCTTTTCTGAATGTGCAAGCCTAACTTTTCAGTTATAAAGATTCCCCTCAAAATGATTTGTTGCCATTATTATTGTTAAATCTACGTGCAGAAAATGTCAGTGTGTAGAGCTGCAAATTTGCAGAAATTAACGTTGCAGGATACATGACTCCAGTGATAAAAGTTGAGTCAAGTGCTGTCTTTTGTTCCCATATAAGCTTTATGTTTGCTCTACAGTCTCTTTTTTGTTGAAAGAGCTGTATCAGTTCCTTACAATGACATTTTGTCATGCTGGCTTGTAACTTCCTCGGGTAATTTTGGTTTTGCTGAGCGCAGTGCATATAGAGCAGCATTTTTTCATCAGTTAAAAGTAGGCACAGTATGTAAAACTTTTGTGCCTACTTTTAAGTAAGTGAGCCATGTTAGTTGAATGAGGGCAAATCCAAGTGTAGAAGCGTAGCCTTATTTGCTAGTTTTGATGACTTGGAGCCTTGTACCAGAAATATTCAACACAAGATTTTTAGCAGATCTGTGTACATTAGCAGAAGCTATTCGAGATAGGTGCATTGAACCATAACTGTCCTTCTTATGTGTTGTTTTTCTATTTTTTTCAAGTGACTTTAAGTTGACTCTCATACCTTGTAATTAATTGGCCAACTAGGGAAATCTGCTATAGGAATGAATGCAGTTCAAGTAGTCTTTCCTACTCGCTAGCATTTGTTGGGAAACTTTATTTTGAAGACTATTAAAACATGCATGAACAACTACCAATTACTTAGTCCAGAGAGAGTTTCTTACAAAAAAGATATGGAAATTATTATACAATAATAACAAAAACAACAAGTGTGTCACCTAGGGCATGAACATATGTGCTTCTAATAACTTCAGGCTGTAGGCTATCTGTCTAATTAAATTAATCAATGTGATTCAATATCAGTTTAAATAGTTGATTCCAAATTGAGAAAAACTAAAATGTATTTGAATGAAATGCAAAGCTGCAAATCTCAAAGTGACACTATAGAATCACAGACTGGTTTGGGTGGGAAGAACATTAAAACTCACCTAGTCCCAACCCCTTGCCAAGAGCAGGGACACCCTCCACTATCCCACGTTGCCCAAAGCCCCATCCAGCCTGGCCTTGAACCCTTCCAGGTTTCTAGGGGCAGCCACAGCTTCTCTGGGCAGCCTGTGTCAGTGAAGATTTTTTTTTTTTTCCTTATATCTAAATCTCCTCTCTGCTAGTTTAAACCCTTTACCCCTTGTCGTGTCACTGCACTCCCTGGTAAGGAGGTCCTCTTTCCTGTAGGCCCCTTTAGGTACTGGAAGGCTACTATAAGGCCTTTCTGGAGTCTTTTTCCAGGCTGCAAAAGCCTGACTCTCTCAGGCTATCACTGGAAGTTTCCACAAGGTTATTTTCTGATCCTGTGAAGTATACATCTTTCTGTGATTTATAAGAAAAAAAACCCCATTGATATAAAGAATTTGCTTTTGTGGAAGACTTTTTTTGTTTTGTTACCTTTTGTTACAAAAGGGGAGTGTCTGGTGGTTAACCACTGCCTACATCCATAATTCCTGGATGCTGGGAATTTGTAGTGCTTCAGTATACAGCAGGAGTGTAATGATCTGTTCTGTGACAATGTTGGTGTTCTTGTCCCTGTCGTTTTGTCACTGAAGAGGCTGCCAGTGAAAATAGCAGCTGGAAGTAGGTATTGAGAAGGTGGTGAAACAGCAATCTTGCTGGTATTAAATACCAGTGTGTGATAAAGTGAAGCTGCTCTCCCCTGCAGCCAGAAATGAAGACTGAAACAAATGAGGAAAATAAGATATGCATCTCAAAAGGGAGATGTAAGAGAGTAGACACACCTCCTCCTCTCCTTTTTTTTTCTCCTTTCTACCTACTGATGTATTTACTCTTTCTTGTTGAACATTCTGTCTATTCACATCTGAAATGGCAGTAGTTGAACTGTACTTCATGCTGCATCTCTCTGTGTGTTTGCTAGTGTTGATTAACTCTTAAGGGGACAAGGGAGTTCCATAAAAATAGTGTGACAGTGCTGGGTAGCTAATGGTGTGGATGCTCCGTGAAGGTGGGAAAGCACATTATTTCAAAACAGAGGTGATAAAAGGAAGATAAATTTTGACTAAAAGACGAAATGTATGTTGACTGGTAAATAAAGATATGTGCAGTGAATATTCTTCAGAGTTCCCCTAGAGATAATTTTTCTTGGGATAGAAATTTGGACCTATGAGATTAATATGCCCTGATGTCCCTGGATCCTCTTGTCTGCTATCCCTTCCAGTGATTGCTAGTCTGTGTGTTTTAGGGTTTCTCCCCACTCTGCCCCCCCCNTACTTTCTCCAGATCCTTTAGCAGCTGAAATGACAATGATAGAATTGATGTTGCAGCTTCTCTTTTGTTTCTCTGAAACATGCTGCAGAATAGTCCTTAAACAAAAGATGAGCAGCTTATGGTTGTCTCGTTCTACCTTTCGGCAATAACCTGGTTTTTTCAAATTAGAACTCTGGCTTTATGATCCCACACCATGCAGAGTGTTTTACCCTGAAATAAATGGCAATGAGTTGAGGGCTGTGTCTCTGTTTAGCACATGCTTGAAGGTAAGAGCATGTACTCTGGCACCATAAACAGCCGAGCGAGGATGAGTTATTTGCTTGGGAGCTGAGATGAGATTCCAGCTCCTGCACTCCTGCTGCTGCACACTCCGTGGCACCTTGCACAGAGGTTGAACCACTGCTGGGATCTGCAGCTCTGGCTGAGGCATGCAGCTGAAGGACCTTAAAAATAGGAGCAGTAATTGTGTTATTACAGCAGAAGATTGGAAAGTGATCAAAACCAGGTAGGAATAGCTTGGGATTTGTGCCAGCAGAGTGGTAGGAGCATGAGGCTGGGATCATAAGACCCAGAAAACAGTGGTGTTCTAGATGGAATCACAGAAACTTTAAATCCGCTGTTCTTCAGCAACAGCTCTCTCATAGTCTCATCCAAAAATGTTTCTTTCCATTTGGTTGAAGAAATTAATATGGACAGAAATATTCACATAATTGAATGATGGAAAATCTTGTTCTACTTTTGAAAGACCTATGCAATTTTCCATGATATTGAGACAGAATTTGTGCATGAAGTGTGATTCTAAAATATCATCATTATGCAGTGTTTGCTACAGCAAAAAAAACTCAAACCAATGACAAATTGACCCAGAAAATCTATCAAACCACAGGTAAATCTTATGACTCTGTGTGGACATTTTATTAGAAAGCTTAAGCATATACTGGCCTCACTGGCCAGCTTGTATTGATCAGAGAACTCAAAGGAATATGAGCTTTGTTTTCAGAAAAACTTAGGCAATTTCTTTTTCTTTTTATTGAAATAATGTGTAATTTGTGAGGCTGCATGGGTTAGGTGTGAAATCAGATGAACTTCAGTAGTTCCAGTTACATTAGACTGTGGCTAATGCCAAAGACACCCTGTGAAATGAAATTGCTGAATTTCACACAGCACATGTACATAAGAAAAAAAGAAAAGGGACTTCACTTGACAGCCAGTAGAGGAAAATCTCCATTTCTCTTGTTCTAGTGGCAATAGAATAAAGGATTTCTTTTCAAAGTAGTATTATGTGGATATTAAATAAAACCCAACCATTTAATTCTGTGTTCTAAGTGGCTTAGTATCTCTCCTGTAAGATTCTGCCAATAAATTCAAACTGGATCAGATACAGCTTGCTAAATCTTTCAACCATTTTGCTATCATTACAGAGACTGATGCAGTATTTCTGAGACTCCATTTTTTTGTTTTAATTAATTTTTTCAATTGCAACATGCTTAAGGTTATAAAGAATTTCAGCCTGGATGCAAATGTTTCCTAAAAATAGCTTTCAGAGAACAAGATTTATGTTTACAATAAAGCACCCAGTTATAAGAAGTTAATGTTTAAAAATAAGGCTATGTCATGGTGATTATTTTGGGGTTTTGTTCTGTATTGTCGATCTGTTTTCCTTGAAGGTTATGTAAGTCAGCTGGACTTCAAGAAAGAAAATTGATGAATCCTTGCAAATCCATGTTCTGTGCGTGTTGTTTTCCTGTAAATGGCCAATATTGATTACATGTTGGTATAGACAAATGACACAAACCAAAGACATAGTGGGTTCAAGTTGTTCACGCTTCTAACAAATATAATGTCAATACACCAGAGTAGGATCAGGCAACAGGTTTGTGTAGATTCAAGAAGGTAAGTCATTTGATATGTGGCAGACAATGGTTGGACTGGATGATCTTAAGGGTCTTTTCCAACCTTAACAATTCTATGATTCCATGATTCTATGACAATTATATGCTTCTTGTACAAGTCTGGGGATGTATCTTGGTTTCTTTCTGTGGTTTCTACGTTCCAAATTTTGTTTGGTTTAGTTGCTTGGTGATTTCCTTGTGGTTTCAGTAGTAGTCGTTTATACAAAATCACATCCATGAATCTCTGCTTCAAGAGATGTGAAAATATTGGAAAGCTACAGGAAAGGAGTATGTGTGTGTGGCATGTGCCTTTTCAAGTACTGTTATATGCTTATGCTGAGATCTGCTGGTACCTTTATATCTGACTTATAGAGGAGTTGAAAGACACGTTTACTGAGTTACAATGCTGCATGCACTCTTACTCTCTCCTATAGATTATGTCTTTAGGGGTCATTTAAGCTGTGAAGTGTTAGGCTTTCATTTATATTTGGTGTAAATTCTTAAGGTTTATATATACTTTGGGGATACTCAGCTGTGGATTCTTGGTATTTCGTCATGTCTCTTTTGTGGCCTGAGTGATTTTGTAACTAACTCTCTGTTAAGGCCAGGCTGGAACTAAGCACACAAAAGGTAAACTTTCTCTTTATATTTTGGGTTGATGCCCTTAAATTCCTGTTGTAGATGGGTTCTGCACCTTTATGTCAATATTATTATATTTTGTTACCTTTTGATTCACGTGTAATGTATCTGCTGCCTGTTAAGAGTCCTGAGAAGTGACATGCAGTGGCCACGCTACGTAAAGAATCGCCTCGCTGCTTGTTTGAAATAAGAACACAGCTCAGCTGATGATAAATCGTCTCATATTGCCTTTGCTGTGGTTTCTAGCAGACCTTATATCAAATTCCTGAAGGGAGTGGAAACACATGCTATGTCCCTTGTCAAGCATTCCTCTCAAGAAAGGATATCCAATAACTGTATAAAAGCATGTGCAGAATTATTGCAAGCCTTCTGGGTCTGCTCCACCAAAGCTGTTAGTGTTCAAGCACCTTGTTTTTCAGATTGTAAATCTGCCCCTTTAACTTGTATTTGAAGGACAAGGCTAAACACAGAAGCTGAAAGAGCTACTGGTGTATCCATGTAGTGCGAGTGTAAGTGAATCCCTACACATACAAGGTTGGCCTAGGTGAAAACTCTAAGTGAAAACACAAGATCGGGATTGTTTGCTGGAGACAACTATTTGTACTGCTGCTAATCCATCTGTGCTGAGCTTTTACAATGCAGAGCTTACCTACAAAAAACAAATCAATCTTTTTGCCCCCAAAAGTAACTACAAATAACTTAAAAAAAAAACCCCAAAACCAACCTCTGAGATACAAAGTTTGTAAGTTAATGTATTTGGTCTGTAAATATACTTACTCTTTTGTTCTGGATAGAGAGGGATATTTAAAATTCTTCGGTATAACTTTCCAAGTTCAGCCAACAAGTTTGTTTTGAATTTAGATTTTTTTTTTTTAAGGAAAGACATTTAGACAATTTCACAGGATATATCCTCAATTGAGGATTAGCAGTAAAAAGTTTAAGTTCACACTATTTCTTATTCACTTTGCTTCACGTGTCATCTCAAGAATTTTAAAGTGCATCTCAATACATGCTTTACAGCATTAGGATATATAGGGATTTAGAGGTCACAAGATATCTCCTGATCTATGCGATGAGGATGAGAGGGATGTGTTTAACGTGTTCAAATAAAAAAAAAGTCCAGAACACCGAAAACCACACAACTGCATGTTTTAAGTACCAGCAAAGGGAACCAGTTGGTAATAGGACCAACAGGACCTGAATCACAGAATCACAGAATGACTAGGTTGGAAAAGACCATTAAGATCATCAAGTCCAACTGTACCTGTCCTCTCCTAAACAGACTAATTTCTGCATATCCTTTTACTGAATTGTTTTAAATGCACTATGTCAGGTGTGAAATCAGCATTTTTGTCAGAGAAGGAAATTCTGTTGCAGAAAACGACTGTGTAAAAGCATATAGGGAATCTAGGGCTGTTAGAAAAATATTAAGCCAGATTTCATAAAAGCAGAGAAAATTGGACTCTGTAATGCCATTTAGTTACACAGATGCAGTGATGTCTAGCAATGTTGTTTCTTGTTGTTTTCTGTTGTGTGGTTGTTTGGCTTTTTGATTTAAGAAGTATATAAACATTTACTTTGCAGTGACTTTGAAATAACTGGTTGAAACCACTAAGAACTCCATCTATTTTGAGATGCCAAGTACTTTTAAAGAGCTGTTGAAAATATGGGACTTATGTTTCTATGTCATTTGCCTGGGTTTTTTTGTTGTTGTTGTTGGTGGTTTTTTTTTAGTTTGAAATATGGCAAATGTGAAAATCATTTTGGCACTTTTTTTTTAAGTAGAGTTAAAGGATAAAATAATGAATGCATTTTGAAGAGAGAATACAAGAGGACATGTGACCTGTCTCCATCACTCTTCTCTGGTGATGTGAGTGGGTTAATTCCGAACCCCTCTTCCAAGAAGCATGCTCTTGTTTGCGCATGAGGCAAGCCTCACAGGGTCTTGTTGATGTAGAGTTTTCCACCAGAGAAGCTGTGTTGTTTATTTATTCGTGTGTTGTAGTTGGAATGATTGTCCAGCTGCTACATGACAGAGGAAAGCTGGTTTCCCAGTTGCTTTTTTATGGGAATTACTGGGTTTTGCAGAGCAGGTCTGGAGTGGTGCAGGTGAATGCTCCTCACATGCCATTGCAATAAAGCCATAGCAAAGGGAAACTGATTTTTACTCTAGTTGTTCTGGGTCTGGTAAGCTGGTGCCCTGGGTTATTGATTCTTCCTACTATGTGTCACTTTCTGTTAGTCTCATTAACAACAATTCTTTCCCCCCAAACTCAGTTTTATCCTCTTTGATCAGAAAGCTTGTATGTCTTGGCCCAGTTTCAGCAAACGCCTACGTATCTGCTGTTGAATGCTTCAGTCTCCTCCTCTCTTTAAACTCTTATTTTCAAAGTGCAGGAAGGGGAACAATTTTTATCATCAATAGTGGGGAGAAGCTAGGCAGCAGATTTAATCATGTAACTATCTTGTATTGGTTATAAATAAAATTTTAATCATTAAGAAAACAGCACTTTTTATGTAAAAGATACTTTAAGAGCTATGCTATTTTTTAAAAAATTCCTCAGTTTATCATCCTATTTATAAAACCATACTGCATCTAAAATGACCCTTGGCAAGAGAATCTCACAGTATATTAGTTCAAGCTTTGGTTAATTGCTCTTTATGTAAGGGGTTTAGATCTTAGTGTCATCCTGATTCTGGTTTTAACCCTTGAATAAGAACACGTGATTAAAATAACACTTTTCCACACCTTGAGGTTCAATGTTTATAACCCTGACATTAGCAGTGTCCTGTTGATAATGAATGGAATCAGTATGGAGATGTTTATGCAGCTTGTAATAATGCACATAAGCACTGTAGGCTCATGTTGCTTAAGCTGCATTTTTAGATTTAATTCAGACATTCCGTACACAATAGGAAGCGACAGGCAGAAGTGTTTGGAAAATGGAGAACTTAATTTCAGCACTTGCACTTATCTCAATGTCAGTGCATCTTTTAATTTTGGAAATCAGAAAAAGGTTTCTTCAGTATTTCCTTTGCAAGTTTTCCTAAGTGTCTGTTTCTGAATTTACCAGAAGTCAGACAGGAATATCTCGGTGATGTGAATCGTGGCTCTGGTAGTTTAAGAATGGGGCATTTGAAGTTAGAGAAATGTTCCTTAATCCAATAATTATGGTCATTAGGGGGAGGAAATTTCTAGTTTCTTTTAAGTGAAATTTCAGTGGATGTTTTTCCTCTGAACTCAAAACTTTTCAATGTTTCTTGCTGTAAATGTACAGCTGTAAACAGTTAAAATTTCTTAACGAGATCATAGTTATAGAATGTGTTTGGTTGGAAGGGACCTTTAAAGGTCATCTAGTCCAACCTCCTGCAGTAAGCAGGGACATTTTCACTAGAGCAGGTTGCTCAGAGCCACATCAAGCCTGACCTTGTATATCTCCAGGGATGAGGCCTCTACCACCTCTCTGGGCAACCTGTTCCTGGGTACTTGTAATCCTAAGTATTGCTTTCCATGCAGTTTTCATTGGATGATTGTGGAAATCTGCAAGTATACTTTCTTCATTACTGTAAATAACTTGTGTAGGGAATGAAACACATCATTTTCAATATTTAGGCATTTGTGTAATAGATGTCTAAAACCACAAATTGCAAACATAAGTCTCCTCTGCATGGCCTCAGTTATAAGCAGAGTTATAAGCAGTGGGAGGTCATTACAGCTTCTTAATAGCTCTAATGCCAACAGGATATCTGTGAAATCTCTCTCCTACTGAACTGGACACTTCCACTTGCAAATGCACACCACAGGTAATGCCTCTGGGACCATACCTTGGAGACATAAGGATCTTCATGTTACTAAGATTGGTTTGTTAGGAAATCTTACAGAAGTCCACCTTAAATTACCTATGCTTTCAGTGGAATGCAGACAACACACCTATATGCAGAGCATGCACAGCATGGAAAAAGGAGATCCATCCATGTCAAGCGTGCCTTGGAACTGAGGTGTCAGTCATTGGGAAAAAGTACTGTGCTTGGGGGGTAAAAAAAAAAAGATTATGTTTGGCACAAATAGCAGAATATAGCTTTTATAGAAAAGACCTAAATGGGTATGTTAGGACTTAATTTAAAAGCATCACTGAATTTTCAAAGCAAACAAGTTGTGTAATGGGGAATGTGTATGCTCTTTGTGAATTGGCATCTCGTAGTTATAGGGTACTGTAAATAATGTTAATGTGAATGACGTAAATAATGTTTTACTGGTTGCTAAGGGAACCATACTCACTGGATTTCTTTTTTGTTGTTACTCTGGAAGTTGGCATGTGTTTTAGAATGATCCAGACAAGAGAGCATGCAGTTTTCACACAAGCTGATATCAGAAATCTTGTTAGTGATATAGTTCATTATTTGAAAGAGACATTGGCAAATCCTAAACTTTTGGATCCTTATTAAATATTTTTACCTCTAATGTGCCATGACAACTTCATACAGTTTTGAAAGGGGTAAATCATAAGCATTGTTTTGATTATTTTTTTTAAGTTACGGTAGTTTCTAATTCTTGACGAAGATATCTAATTTATGAAATTCAGAACAATATTCCTAGTGCTATTCATTAATGCTTGCTTGTTCTAGTAGGCACGTGGCTGACTACTGTGCTCACAGTTTATCCAGGATATCCACAGGAATCAGTCAGCCCTTATTGTTGCACAGGATGTGTGTTAGGTACAGACTGGCTTTTCTCACTGTTTCCCATACTGTATCCATACAAACATTTGCATGGCTTCTGTATACTTCTAAGAGGGAACAGTATGCTGGCAAATAATTATTCCTTTCAGACAAATCTCCATGAATGCTCCAAGCATCTGTGTCACTTTCAACTGGAGCATAGCTGTGTGCTAGTAAGAAACAAGAAGCCTCTCCCATCAAACTGGCCTTTGTTAGCGCTTCTCTCGCAGTCTTCTGCTTGAAGTTGGTTTCTTTTTAGCATCAGAAGTTTGTCTTCTCCTGCTGAAAAAAAATATAATATCTCTAACAGGAAAGTGGTTTCCTGTCTTTGTACCTCTGACATGTTGCCATACAGAAATATTCTGTGACTGGACAGACTGTTTCTTCACATTGTAACTTTGCCCAGTTTCCTGCAAGAAAAAGAAAATTGTTAGTGCCTTGATATGGCAAATCTTGAAATTTGCAATATGGTGAATCTTGGAAACAAAAATCCCTCTAGTTGACATGCCCAGTACAGGAATCTCAGAGCACATAGCACTAGAGGTTTGTGCCTCAGTTCTGGAGGTGGTCACTGTGACTACTCGCAGGTACCTGCAGTTTGAAAGTTTCTGGTCTCCGGTTCACGAGTTTTCTTTAGTGCATGGAGAGAGGCAGCAAAGGCTGTACAATCTTCCTGTGGCCAGAAGAGATTTCATCTCTCTTTTAAAAAAAGCAAACCCTGTCATCAGAGGTGGGGGATTATGAAGGGTCTTAGTTGTGCAGCTGCTGCCTCTGAATATTCAGGCTTGTTGGTTCAGTTTCACAGTAGGTATGTTATGGACTCAATTAATTACAGTAGAGTTCATCTCCAGTACATAATTCCTGTTACAAAGTAGCTTTTTATTAAAGGATTAAGGTTTTGCCACTGCAAAGAACTAAACTTTCCTTATTTAAATTCTGAGAAGTCTGGAGATGGTTATGGTCCAGATCATGAATTCCAACCAGACGTTTGTCCGCACAGTTTCCTTTTGGCTTTCTCAGTAAAATATATAATATGATTTGGCTTGTTGGTTCAGTTCCTGACACACAGATGCCCATGTTACAGAAGCCAGCAGCATTCTTCATATCAATTCACTGTCTCATTAGTGTTTATAGCTGCAGGGTGTGGAAAATCACCCAGTGAAGACTATGCTTCATTTAGAACTAATCATCATTAATTTGCAGAGAGAAACATGTTCTTGTGGCTAAAATACAGGACTTGAGGTTTAGGTTATCTCACTAGTTATGAACTTCTCCTTTGGGCATGACTCATACCTTTTTGGTTTCTTAGTTTTTAAGATGAGAGCTACTTCATAAAAATTTATGTGATTGCATTTTTTGTCATCAGAGTTAAACTGAGCTGGGATATGCCTCTGACTTCTCTCACCTTACCTCTTCAAGTACAAAGCACCTACACAGAAACAAGACTATCTGTAAGGCATGGTGAAGGGTCTGGAGGGGAAGACATATGAGGAGAGGCTGAAGTCCTTGGGTTTTTCATCCAGGAGAACGGGAGGCTGAGGGGAGACCTTTTCACAGTCTGTGGCTTCCTGATGAGGGGGAGCGAAGGGGCAGGCACCAATCTCCTCTCTTTGTTGAAAAGTGATAGAACTGGAGAGAACAGCATAAACCTAAGACACGGGAGGTTTAGGTTAGGTATTAGGAAGAGGCTCTTTACTGAGAGGGGGTTTGAGCACTGGAACAGGCTCCCCAGGGAAGTGGTCAGCATCGAACTTGACTGAGGTCAAGAAGTGTCTGGATGATGTGCTCAGACCCTGCTGTGGCTTGTCAGGCCCTGTGTGGAGCCAGGAGTTGGATTTGATCATTATTGGTCCCTTCCAACTCAAGAACTGCTATGACTCTCTGTGGGATTTTTCAGGACAGAAGAAACAGTTGTAAATATGTCTACCTGCGTAATGCATGTTGCTTCATGTGTTTGCATAATTAGAAAGATTTTAAGATTATTTTGTAGTGTTACCACGTAGGTAATATCTAAGCCTCTTATGTAACCTGTACAAAACCAAAACAAAATCCAACAAAACCCTCCCAGCTGTTCATGTGTTAGAACAATGTTAGAAGCCATAAATATAATGCTTTATGGATGCCTTTACATCAATAGACAAAATTTATCTCTGCTGCCTTTTAGAGGAATTTCCATCGTGGTTGTTTCAGGAATGGATTTTTGATTTTTGGGATCACTACTCTTGGATATTTGGATGTACACCAGTGTGAAAACAAGTCTCTTACTCTACTCTTCTCTCTCCTCCTGCTTGGGAGTCAAGGAATACCCAGAAGAAGCAGTAGGTGGAAGCAAGAATATGGCTTCTTGATTATCATTAAATTTGGGGAAGGGAGGTAATCCGTGGTATTTAGACAGGTTAATGGAGTGGAAATAATCTTTTACAAAGCTGCTTTCCTGTTCCTTTTCTCATTCCAATACCTCTCCTTAAAGATCTTCAACTTGCTTTTAACCTCTTTCATGTATATAAGTGTAGAGAAATGAAGGCTTTAATGATATGTATTAAAAATCCTACTTTATATATCCATTTGTTCACATTAATCTTCCATTCACATAACTCAGAGCCTTAGAATACTCAAACTGCAGAACAGACAACTAGTTATGCCAGGTTCTTGCACTTCTTTTTAACCAATCCTTCATTAATTTTATTCTGCACACCCTCTGAACACAACTTTGGAAGCTAATAAATTAATATTTGAACTGTTTAGCAGTCTGTTCCACTGCAGCCCTTATATCTTTGACCATACAATATCCTGAAAGACTTTATGTGCGGAATAAACAGACTTTGCAGTACATGGTTTCAAAGCCTGAGTGCTCTGCTACTTTACTGAATGCAGTAAATTTTAGGATAGATGGTAATCCCATTCATACTTTGGCTTTTAGAATGCCTAACAACTTTTAGAAACTACAAATCATTACATAAATGGAATAGAATAGCAGTGTACTGAATGTGTAGACGTTTTATTGTGCAGCGAATTTATATGTCTGTGTAATTCTGCTATAAATACACATCTGCCAAATATTCTTTAACTTAATGTAGTACACAGAACTTTACCATATTAATTCATTTTGTACTTACAACAATCATGTTTTAATATGAGCTGATTGAAGTTGCACAGTCTGTTGTAAAAGATTCATTGGATTCTTTAAAAGCTTTTCATAACGACATATACTAAACCGTATATTAAAAATAAAGAAAGATTTTGTGTAGAAATAAATCTAGCACGCTAATAAGAGCTTGAAAAGCAGCATTAAGATTACTTCTTAATTTAGAAGCTTGCTGAGTACTGATGGAAACTCATAAATTAGGTCACACAAGGGAGACTCCAGAATGCTTCTAATCAGCTAAATGCTTTGTAGCCCTGGTAGATGGACTACCTAGACTTCAGCTGGCCTTGGCAGAGCTGTGTGGTGTGGAGTTACTGTCACTTGCCTACAGAAGAGTTTCCCTATGAAAGTTTAGGTAATTTGCAGATTTAGTCACTGGTTGTAAGGGGTGGTCTTTTCTAAGTGTCCACCTATAGGCAGCCTCCTTAATGTAAAGGTGGAACACAGCTTCTAAGTTAGTTTCTTCAGTAATTCATTTGCATCCTTAGGATAATCACATTGAAGGTTTACTTGAGCAGCCCGCAGTAAAATAAATCCAGTTCAGATGCTCAGTAAATACTCTGACTTGAACCTCATCACTATCTTGCTACTCTCGTTACCTGGCTTGGTTTAAAAATTACTTGGAATCAGATTTTGGTGGTTTAGTACAGGCAGCTCTGAATTGTGTTGAAAATAGGAGGCTGAAACACGAACTGTATGCTCTGTGAACTGTCGTGTGTGTTCGTTTTTTCTGGATGTTGTCATGTTTTGGAGCATTGGACTAGTTATTTGTGTAAGCCAGCTAAAAACTGAAATAGTTGATGATTACTTGTACTAATCATGTGTGTATTCTGCTCAATGTCCAAGTTTCTGTCCAGTGCCAAATGTCACTTCAAGATAGCTCATTTCCGCAAGAGCTAGAGAAGAAATTGGTACAATATTTCCAAGCAAAGGGAAGAAGGGTGTGTGAGTAGTTTCCATTTTACCTATTTCTTCAGTGAATAAAATATATAAATCTTAAAATCTCATGACCACGAATACATAATTCTCTTTATAGTAGCCTTTTGGTTTGAAGACATTAGATTACTTCAGATTTGGGGGTGGGGGGTGTGTGTATGTGTGTCTGGGAATAGTGTCAATATCAGTTTTCTCCGCGTTATCAGCAGTTAATATGCTCTGCAGTATGACAAGGTGCATGGCAGTTCCTGTCATATGCTTCCTGAACACAAAACGTCACTCTTTATCATCTCCCAATAATCCAAATTGGATCTACAGCTTGGCAGCCTGGCAGAGTCTCTTCACACAATACTTACCTCTGGAAAACGTGACAGACTTTTGCTGACTTTTGTTTTGACCTTTGCTCCTTGAAGCTAATTTAAATTACATGCTGAGTTTAGTCACTTAGATGCTGGTCTTGCAAGCTTAGTAACATGGTTTTGGTTTATATATTGGAGTTGAACACATTAAACTGTCTGAGGTATTTTGTGTGTATATAAGATATATGTATTTTTTGCAAGTTAAGGTTCTTGGCTGCTGCTGCTGAAATAGCAGGTTGGGTCATATTGTAAATTTTAACTGGGAATTGGTAAAGTATATGTCTGCTCAAATGAGGCCATGAGTTCAAGTTCTTCCTCCAGTTGCACCCACCTGTAGGTAGTTCTGTCCCTTCTGGCCAAGAGTTTAATGAGAGTGGAAATTTTCTATGTAATTTCCTCTCTGCTTTGGAAATGGTCTTTAGGTTACGCTGAAGGACTGAAGAATAACAGCATGAGGATCCTGAAATTGTACTAGTTCAGTTGATCAGTAAAGAATTTAAGCTTTT
Organism: Heliornis fulica; assembly: GCA_013399135.1. Lineage (NCBI taxonomy): Eukaryota > Metazoa > Chordata > Aves > Gruiformes > Heliornithidae > Heliornis > Heliornis fulica. The sequence goes on from VXBZ01000778.1 coordinate 1,894,057, forward strand.
GGGTGTTTATTGATACCTTCCATAGCTTCATAAGGAAAGCATGCCTCTTCCAGTCTTCATCCATCATGCAATTATTTAAACTGTTGAAGCGGGTAGTTGTACTGCTCCTATTTGTAGTGCTGATTTAGCCTGTTACTCAGCTCTTCCATGCCTGACAGCTCTCCCGTGTAAAATGTGTGTTGTAAGGCTGCTTACATGAATAAACCGGTTTTAAAATTCAAGGTTGGGTGATTGTATGGTGGAAAGCCAGCTGAGGTACAGCCGCTGCATACAAAATCTTGAGGAGGAAGTAGCAGGTTACTTGGACAAGATTATGTGAGTGCAAATCATGGGCTTTGCAGAATACACTTAGAAAATTTGCCTCCAATTTGTCTGTTCATTTGGGGTGAAACTCTGAGATCCAGAGTGGATTTGAGAAGACTGAGTGGCATGCATTATTGAAGAATACTAAGTATTTGGAACAATTGAGTGTCGTTTGTTTGGGTTTAAGTGAATTCAACTGTGGAATGATCTTGCACTTGGGGATTTTGAGGAAACTGCATTCCATTTTTACTTTTATATATATCATATATTGGTCAAAGCCCCAAAATGTCAGAGATGGTAATAAATGGATTAGTGATGTCTGCTGCATCGTAAGTTTCACTGAGTCCCTAAGCTTGCAAGAGACCTCTTAGAATCATGAAGTCTGATCCTGCTGCTGGGGCAGGGACAGATAGAGCATGTTACCTATGACTGTGCCCAGTTGGGTTTTGAATATATATCTGGGAAAGCTGTTCCAGGGCCTGACCACCCTTATATGGGGGCAGGGGAGGGGAAAAGTCTTTTTGTGTGTTCAGGGGAAATTTCATGTGACTTAATTTGTGCTTGTTGCCTCTAGTCTTTTTTGGAGTAAAAGATACCATGAATTAAAATGTAGAAAATACAGTTTTAGGAAGTGATATGTATCTGCCAGACTATCTTGGTTGATTAAACCAGGTATAGCTGTTTGAGAATTTTATTCAAAGTTTTTAGGAAAAGATAGTCCTATTTTAAGAATAGCAGATCAAAAATTCATGGTAGAAATCTGTTCCTAATATTTCACTACCCTGTTGCAAGACTTAAAAAATAAAGTTTATGCCTAACTTATTACATTTAACTAAATGATAATAAACCTTTTCCTTTCTTGGTGAACATCTGGATATTCTTAGTTGAAAGGTCCTACACCAGTATAAAATGGTGTGTTTTGTGAAATAGTAATTGATGCCTTTGGACATATTCACAGGTTTTATGTAATGCACAAATTTAGCCTTACAAATAGCTTGAAATAAACAATCCAGTCTCTGATTTGCAATGTTTCCTGAAAATGGTACTTGTCCTCTTAGTGCCTTAATTGACTTGACAAAATATATCTCATAAATTCTGGTCCTTAATCCTTCTCGAGCCCTTCCACTTTTTTAGGATCTATTTTGTGTCTGGAAGATTTTGAGTCACTACAGGTAAGATGTGCTTTTGTGCTTCTGTTTTGTCTGAGGAACTTCAACTTGGGCTCTGAGGGTACATGTGATATGTCTTCTAGGCTTGTGTTCTCCAGCCACAGTTGTTAGCTCCTTTGAAGTGCTAAAATTCTTGTAGTGTGTGCATTAAATCAGAGGGGCTTTTTTTCTTTCTTTTTGAGAAACAGGGAATATTGAGACACTGAGTGTCATCTGAATGAGACATATCTGACTACATAAATGTTAACATTGTGAAATATGCTGCCAGGATATAAACACTTCACTTAAATCAATAAATTGTAATTATAGAGGCCATTAGGTCTTGATTGGTTTTTTTTGACCCTTAGAAAGCCTGTATACTTTCTCCTTCCCTACCAGTAGAAAAGAAAGATCAGCTGAGAAAATTCAGGTTATAATGTATTCCTTCTTGCCTGCTCAACGGTGTTTAAAAATGACAATATAAATGTATTTCTTGCATTCTTTATTTAGATGTAAAGGGTGTATTTCACCGTAAATAACGTCTGGCTCATCTAGTCTACCACATCTGAGTAATTTATTTATTTTTTTTGCTACGTAGAGTGTATGTTTCTTCTGTCTTCAAAAAGTTCTGCGGATTTTTATTCCTTCCTATTTTCCGAGCGTTATGCTGCCCCCAGTTATAAGAAAGGAGAGGTCATACAGTGTGACTCTTTAGAGTTTGTCTACTGTCGCAGTTATGAGGCTCACACTTTCACTCCCTGCTTTTCAGCTTTCACAGTTTACCTGTGAGATTCAGGATTTCTCAGACACAGAAATGTCAGAGTGACAGTTTGGCTTAGCGTCAAACTGTTGTGGATTCTGGGCTTGAGCTGTCAAACAGACTATAGTCCAAAAGGAAACAGAATTATTATTCCTCCACTTAAGATGGCAGATCATAGATATTTGCCTCTGTCTGGTTCTCTTTGTGTCAAAACATCTGGCTCGTCTATGTATAAACATTTCACACACAAGCACTGAGCACTCTTGGTAGAACTAAACTTGACCTAAATTTGTGCCTACGTTTTACCCCACCGAGCTCCACATAAAGTAGCTTAATCCAACATGGAAACAAAATCATCGTGGTATATCATGGCTGAGATGTAAACACAAGGTGTGGAGTATCTCAGAATTTTGTAACAGCAGGTGGAGAGGGAGATGGATAAAGGAATCATAGAATCATAGAATGATTAGGGTTGGAAGCAACTCCCAGAGGTCATCTAGTCCAACCCCCCTGCAAGAAGCAGGGACACCCCCAATTAGATCAGGTTGCTCAGGGCCTCATCCAACCTGGCCTTGAACGTCTCCAGGGATGGGGCATCCACCACCTCCCTGGGCAACCTGTTCCAGTGCTCCACCACTCTTACAGTAAAGAACTTTTTTCTAATATCCAATCTAAATCTCCCTCCCTCTATTTTGAAACCATTACCCCTTGAAGGAGCTCCCACAGACAGAGGTATTTAGAAGTAGATCACAGTGGAGGACCAAGAAAATGCTGGGAGGTATTACATCTCTATCACTCTCTTAATTCCCTGTCCCTTCCTTGCCCCACCTCCCTCACTCCAGTGGTCTGTGGAGCTGCTGTGCTTTTGTCATATTGGTTATAATTGGTGAATCAGCTCAAAAGTTATCAAGTGTGACTGACATCCAGCAGTGTCACGGGTACTTGAACTGCCAGTTTGCACTTCAGGGTGCGATTGTCAGCTGTCCTTTCTTAGAAAAGCAGGTGAAAAAATCTAAAAAAAAAAAATCTAAAATGCCCTTCTAACCACATCTAGAGTCTCTGGTGAATAGTTAAAGATTTTTCTTTGTAGTGTCTCTAAAAACCTTTATTCTGTTAGGTTGTGGACCTGAGACAGACATCAGGGCATGGATAGGTAGTCACTTGCAATATTATTATCCCATTAACAAGTTCACCCTGATCATAATTTGAACGCAGTTACACTGTGAATGTAACCAAATGATTGAGAGAGGAGCTGAAATAATCACCCTGCTGAAACGTGACGGTCCTCTTTCAGGGCAAGGAAAAGATCATATGTAAAAATGAAATGGTTACATTGGTGGCTTTGTACTAAATTGCAAAAAATTATTCAGCTGATGTTACCAAAGTGCTTTTATTTTAGCAACCATATGCAGGTGTGTATAGTCCTGTCACTGCCAGTACATAATATCTCACACATTCAGTCTTTCTTAATTGTTGGTTGAGTGCTAAGTGCTTGAAAATCAGTCATGGTTTGAAAGTTACATTATGAATTTGTCCAGAAGGATAAATCAAAACTTTTACTGATCCAATACCTTAGAAAAAAATTAGTTTTAATATCTATTTTCCCTTAAATTGCTTAAGGCCACACATTTTGGATAATTACTCAAACCATGTAAAGAGAACAGTTTACAATTTCCAACTCCTGTTTTTTGACAGAATGCATTACAGAATTTCTTCCTGCTAGTTAAGGGTAAGTCCAGACATGGATGGGTGTCAGCAGCTGAGGGTCTAATACACACAGAACTCCAAGGAACATATGAATGGGAAACCTGCTGAATGTCTGAAAATAAATATAAACCATTATTCCCTGCATTTTAATCAAGCTAACACAAAAGTATGTTTTTGAGTGACTAAGTTCTTCTAAGAGCATTATTAAAAAAAAAAAACAAAAAAAACCCAACCAAACAAAGAAAAAAAAAAACCCCACAACCCAAAAAATGCCAAAACATAAAGAATCATATGAGAATATATTTGGGGTTTCCATTCCATGTACATATCTTGTCCTTGTAGCACTAAGAATTTCCTCTGTCTCTAGTTCTGTTAGAGAAATTAACTTTCTCAGCTTATGAAGAAATATGTTGAAGAAACATCAGGACTTGTGCTTTAAAAAAATTCTTGTTGACTTTTATTTTCCCTTTTCTTCCCAGTTTATCCATGTACTTAAGTTACAGGAAAAATACTCCAGTTGACTTGATAATTCATTCTAATCTAAACCAAATATTTGCACCACAGAAATGGTAGGCCTGAGAAAAAAACCCAAAACTACCCAAAATTGTGAGGCTTTAAATATTTTAAAGGGATCTTATGCAAAATCACACAAAATATGATTCTTCTTCTCTACCATATTCTTTCATACCTCCCCAATCATTATCTCTCTTTATCCTTCCTTGCCAAAAAAAGTAAATTACCTACTGTATTGATGCAGTTAGACTTCTGGTAATACAGGGTAGTATTTGCAACCTTAAAGCCATGTCAGTTTTCAGTCATAGTTTCATACTTTGACATTCCTTTTCATGTTGAAATAATTGCAGGAATAAGTGATTTCATTTAGATGTCTCTTACTGTATCTGCATATGAAATAGTTTTTAAATGACAGGAAGCTATGTTCTAATTAAGGGTTAGGCTTGCATGTTCTCAGGGGACTAGCTCTCATACATCTAGTAGTATGCAGTTATTTGCATAGGAATACCTGTGAGGGTAAATGTTGACATGAGTGCTTCTGCACCCCATATTTCTGAGGGCCATTTATATCTTCAAGTGAGAGGAGTTGATGAAAGAGCTCTGATTGCTCGCTTAAAACAAAGTCTCCTGAGGTGGTATTATAGACAACTTCTTTTCAGCAGCCAGACAGGTTTTCACTTCAACCAAGTAGTTGAAGTGAAAAAGCCACGTACTGTTATCACTGGAGGTCCAAGAGATTCCCCCATTGCTTCTTTGTACGTTTGATTGTGATTCACTTTTCCAAATTTATTAGTTTGTTAAAATAGCTGTGAACTGAGGAAGATTAAGTATTTGGTCAATATAATCTAAGTCCACTTCCATGAGAATAAGAAAAATCATTGTGATTTCTTTTTCTTATTTTGTTATTTGCTCAGCTTTGCATTGTGAGCTAAAGTTAATATTCTTTGTCATCACAGATACTGTGAGGCTGTTAATAATTGGGGCATATTTCATGGTCGCTGCTGTCCTCATGTATCCACAGAAAGACGAGACGTTTCACGTTAATGTCTATGTGACATATTGGTGTCCATAGCAGAATTATATTGGTTACCATGGTAACTAATTATTTAACCAAGAACAAGGGGAGGAGAAGCAGCGGATTTGGTAATACAATTGAAAATAGTAATTCATAAAAAAATAAAAGCCATAAAAGTGGCAATACACCCTGTAGAACTTCAATCTTTTTGCTTACTTTAAAAGATACTACATGTAGGTAGGAAAACTTCCTTTGCTACAGTTTCTATTATTAAGCTGCATTAAAGTTCAGTATCGCTCTTGATTCAGATTTTCAGTGTTTTAATTTTTTTTAGCACATTTTAATATGATATATGGAATGTTGTGTAAGTGCATATGGTAACATAATCCATTAACCATTCTGTGTAATCTTTTAACCACTGTGTGACAATCTCTCCTCTTTCAAAGACAGTGCGTTCTCCCAGTGGATACATGTGCATGTTGTTTTGGGAGACTAGAAAGTCTCTCTTTCCCTCTCTTACCCTGATGTGTGCCATGAAAGGGGAAGCACATCTGCCACCACTTCAGTTCTGCCCAGCCTCTTGAGTTTTCTTGCTGTGTGAAGCTGTTGACAGTTTCCTTTGAATCTTACAAGCTTCTCAGAGGGATGTTTTCTATTTTTGCTACTTCTGAGATGCATAGTCCATTTTCTCATGCACATTCTAGGTGTTTGTACAGCCCTGGTGATGGCCTCTTGTTTGATAACTGCCATTATTGTAATTTGTTCAAGCTTCAAAGAAGTCCAGTTCAAGAGTTCTGTCTCTGAGTTGATTGTGGTTGGTCAAGCATTGGTTTCCCTGGTGACTCAAACAAGCAGACATTGCCACCAATCTTTTTAATCACCTCTCCCAACAAAACAGTTTGACAGAGATGCTTCCTTTATGAGGTGAGGAGCTCACCTGGATGTTCTTCTGGCCTAGGTTTAGTGATGTGTGAAAGAGGGGTCCCCTTCAAGATGCTGTTAACTTTGGGAAAGATTTATCATCTCTACAGGAATGGGGCTGTATGTACAGTGTGAAGAGCAGCTGTGCATATCGCAGTGTGAGGGCATAGACCTAGAGTCGACCTGGAAGAAGAATCATAGAATCACAGAATTATTAGGGCTGGAAGGGACTGTAAAGATCGTCAAGTTCCAACCACCTACCACGGGCAGGGACACCTCTCACTGGACCAGGCTGATCAACGCCCTGTCCAACCTCGCTTTGAGCACCTCCAGGGAGGGGGCAGCCACCACTTCCCCGGGCAACTTCTCCCAGTGACTCACCAAGAAGGAAGTTCTGCTTATCTGCCATTCCTATCCTTTGAGACCTACAGATGAAGTATAGGTTTTCCTTTGCCTCTTTCAGAGGAGGAATGGGAATGCCAGTTGATGTGGTCCCTTCTACATTTCTAGTGCTGAGTAGTAGGAAAAGAGAGAAGTTTATCATGAAATCCTGCAAAACTTTGAAGTCACATGTGTTAGGGAATGAGTATTCTGGTATAAGAGTCTACATGCCGACCCATCTGGCTGAGAACTCGGGTTATGGGTGTAAGCAACACTAGTTTGATATGTGTAGTCAGAAGAGTTGTTTTCAATTAGAATTCTGTTCTCTATTATTCATGAACAACTGACTGAATTTACCTGTGATCTGCTGCACACTGTATATAAATATTCTCCATATGTTTGTTTATCCATATTTTTTGGAGTATGAATCATAACAAAAATTATATGAAGACTTCAGTACATCAAAAGATGTCAATATGTGAGCCAGGTACATTCTATAGTACAATATAAATAGATAAAATCAGTATAGATCAAAGAAATGTCATCAGCCATAGCTACATTTCAGAAGTAAACATTACTTAAAAATTTATTAAAATCTATCAAAATTATTTCATGGGGTAATTTGGAGAGAAGTTGGTATAATCAGCATTTGATTTTTATGTAATTTTGTTTAAGAAAAAACATTATTTCTGGAAAAATGGCCTATCCGTGACAGAAAAATCTACTGCAATCATGAAGTAAAGGAAACAAAAGAAATTTGAGATAAAAATTTCTTTAACAACATGTTTTTATTTTCAGGTTGTTTGATTTGTTTTGGTGGTGGTGTTTTGGGGTTTGTTTGTTTTTTACATGATCTGTCTCCTTTTTGTGCAAGGGGAGTTCTTGAAACTTAAATATTTAGATTTATAAAGCAGGCTTGGGAAAGCAGGAGCAAAGATTGAACTTCATGGATGATCTAAAGTTCCATTTACTTCCATTATTTACATTTATATACATTCAAAACTTCTCATTGCAATGCTGTTGCTAAATAAGCAAAATATATGTTTGATTTAGTGGCGTCCATGTGATATTTTCCATCTACTGTTTATCGTGCTCATTAAACAGGGGAAAGGATTTCATTAGCAGTTTCTGACAACCGCACTGCTTTAAGGGGTGGTTCAGAGAGTGATGGAAAAAGTCTTGATAGCAGCTTTGGGGGTTATGCTGGAGGCTCTCTAGTCTGTATGGTCTCAGGCAGACAGGATTATACATGGATGCAACAGAGAGGGGGGTTAGGAGAACCGTGGGGAGTATAAAATTGGACCAGGAGTAGAGAATAAGCTGTCCCAGAAGGAAAATATAAGGCAGCAAGCAGTGGCCTAGTGTCATATCCCAAGAAAACAGACCTGAATAATTCTGGTTTTAAGAAGAAATGGGATTTTCCTACTGAATGCTTTGAAAAATCTGTAGAGTAAGATACCTAATTTTAATTTAGTATACAGATTTTGGCATGCTATCCATTTCTTTAATTTGCTGGAGAGAGATACAACAGGATAAAGAATGGCTTGTTAATATTAATTAAAAAAAATCCTAGTATCATTTTTTTATATATATATGCAGTATTCCTTTGTTGGTTTGTTATTTGATGAGGTCTTTTGAGGATTTTTTTTTTGTGTTGTTTGGGGGTTTTATTTGGGATTCTGCTAATCTGGCATGTATTGTCTGATTTTAGTGCTAGATTTATTCTCATTTATGAATCTGTAAAATGCATAGCACTTTTTGTCCAGAGAAAACTGTTGTAGGGTATTTGGTAAGCGTTGAATAGCTGTGTGTCTGAGGTTGGGGCATGAAAACTGCATGCTACAAAAGGCTGGATGCTTTATCAGGTTCTTTTTTTTTTTTTTATTCACGTCAGAGTTGGCCAGGGTGTGATATATAGCAGCATTGTGTATTCTCTCACTGCTGTACTTAGTACCCAAACTGAAAGTTTCAGTCAGTTCATGACTTCTATTTGGCCATTAAATTGTGCTTTAAAGTCCCTTCCTCCCTACTGATGAGAAGTGTAAGAGTGTTCCTTCACGCTTGCATAACCTTTGTCATCAAAGCACTTTACTGGCTTTTATTCTATCACTTCATCTATTTCTGACGTTCTCCTTCTCTCTTTCCCTGTAGTGAAAGTATGGCTTGTAGCTAACATCCCTTAAATCCCAGAGGTATGCAATGACTGATGATGAAAAAGAAAATTCTTATATTTTTTAGCTTCTTGACCCAACGTTTCTCTGAGAAAAGAGAGGTAAAGGCAGATAGCAGGGTTGGCAGGCTTGTGATCACCAAGTGGTTCGAGGGTAAGGAAGCAAAAAAGCTATTTTTGTGGTGTGGGCTGCTGACCGCAGTTGTACTAGTTTGAGAAATCATAGCCAGAGGTTTAAATAAGCTTTTGTTTTTCAAAAAAGTCAATGGCTGTTAAGGGTGTTGAAATTGCAAATCGACTGAGCCATTGACTTCTAGAGAAGGAAAGGCATTATGAAAAATCCTGTGAAAAACAGGAAGAAACTAGTTTTAGAACTAGAGGAAAATAATTGCAAAATGAAACTGCTTGCTCACTCCTTTTCGGGATTTGAAAGTCTTCCCGGAGCATCTCCTTCCTGTCAAATTTGCAGCTGTTTCTGGCAGGCTGTTCAGTGCTTTTGATAAACCAAAGCAGAAGGATATTGGCAATGAAATAGTTGCAACTTCTGGGAACAATTGAATCTTTCGGTATTGCACTATTAGGTTAACTGTTTATGAGGTACTTTTAGGGGTTCCAAAAAATAAATCTAGGATTATTGTAACAAAGAGATGCTTGATGTCCTGCAATTAACAGGAATACAGTGAAGTTTATTCATCTTCCTGCATGAAGCTGGAATCACATGTAAAAAAAACCTAGTGAGGAGGGAATATAAGTACATGGAGATAGTGTTTTTCTGAGAAGCTGATTCTATATCACATGAAGGCATATTACATTAGGAGGACAGAAATAGGATTATTAGATGCTAAAGTACTTGGCTCTAGGTGTACGTGTTTAAGATGACCAAAACCAGTCGTGTCTCTTAGCTAGTATTGACTGATGTTTTCTTTGGTCTTCAAATTTTCAGGTCACAAAGTAGAGTTATGTTTGATACAAATTAGTGTTTTAATATTTTTGTATTTGAGGGGAAACTTAATGATGAAATAGCATTAGCAACTGAAATGTGGATTATTTTCACACCTTGGTGATCTTATACTGGAGTCGGTTTAATCTTCTCTGGCAAGATAATCAAGACTTTAAAGGAGAACACTCCAGGAAAAAAATAGGTTGTTCAAGACTGTGGGATAGGTCTGTGTGTGCTTCACTCTTCTTGTTTGTTGGCTGCTGGCTAATGATATCTGCAGATGTGAGTCATCTCTCCTCCTCAAGATACTAGTGCTTCCGCACACAGCTTTGTCGTCTGGAAGGTGTCTTGACAAGCAGAATACCTGCTCCGTGTCTCACCCTGGAAATATATAATCTTTGGACTTTGCAGGGACAGAAAACTGTCGTCAATGAGAGATTCTGCAGCTTGAGAGACTTCTCAATTCTGGGATTTTTCAAGAGGCAGCTGGCTCTCCAGGCGATTCTGTCACTTCTTGCAAATGTCTCCTCTGTGCCCTGGATTTGTTACACTGAATTTTAATCTCTACATTTAAGAGTGAACTTTTAGAGCAAGTTAACTTGGATGTTCGAAAGAAGAGTGGGAATTCTCATGTGGGGAGGACTGGTGTGTTTCAGACCAAAAATGCCAATGATTAAGTTATGGTTAACATGACTCTGAGAAATCTGTAACTAAAAATGTCTCTCTGTAGATGTTTGAAAGAAGCACGTAGCACACTGTAAGCATCCTCTGCGAATTGCAGCTTTTCTCTTCAATAACAGATCTTCCTTTGACAGAAAGGTGTGTGGGGAGGGGCGTTTGTTTATATGGCCACTTTGAACTAAGTCCTGAGCAGTGTCTGTATAAAATGCTATTGGGTGGGCTGCTGAGAAGAAGTGGTGAAGGTCCTACATCGCATGACAGAAATCTGATGGTTTATTTTTCTCCTGTAACATGCTTACTCCTCAACCCCAAAAGAGTGTTGAGGTGAATAGAGGCATACAAATACTAATATTTTTTGAAACATCATAGAATAAAAGCCTACTTTTCTGAAGAGGATTTATCCTTTTAATCAGAATTGTAATTGGAGAAAAGTATTTGCTCAGAAGACATGGTGACAAAAGTGACTTCCCTAGAGATTGTTTTAATATGCAGAGAAGCCATATATTATTTTTTTTCAGATTTCTAGAGTTATGTTAGTAGAGTTAATTTTTACATAGATTTTTTTTTTGCTAGTTAATGAATACTTAAAATTCAAGCAGATCATGGGTATGTTGACATATGTCGCCATATGTTGCAGCCTATAACAAAATTGCTTAATCCCACCTAATTGCTCACAAGACTGCACACTTCTCTATGAGTAAAACTTGTTGGCCCACATAACTGAACTATGTTCTAGTACCCTGATACATGTATCATAATTTTTAGTAGTGAAAGCTTCATTTCTGTTTTGCCCCTGTTTCTGCCCCATAGCAAGTCATCAGATTATTTTCTGATTTTGTTTTTTTTTAGGAAATCATTGATCTTTAGAATTTTTGTAAAACCAGAAACAAATCAATAAAAACTTTGCAAGTGTTTCAAAGAACTGATTTTGGAAATATAAGATTAAATCCCATTTGCTATCTTGGATCTAATGTTACTTTAATTTCTAACAAAAGGTATGGAAATAGTTTGATCTTTTAAAACATTTTTTTCATTACATTATTTTCAGTTGGTTCATTGTTGGTGTGGTACATTGGGTTGTGCAGAACTACGGTCCTTTTATCCATGCTTGTTGAGTAACACTGAAAAATTCTCAGCAATAACAGCAGATTCCTCATCATCATTCCCTTTGCTAATTTAATTTACTTGTTGAAATTTAGATGTCTCTGTCTCCTATCATGTATGACTATGCTTAAGCTGCTCCTTAAAGATACATTTATTTAGGGTAATATGTGTGTGTACACACATCCTGAACCAGTCTCACTGGCAGTACTGACATTGAGGAAGTAATTTTTTTTTCACAGTTTATGTCCCTGTGTTTTAGTATAACATTTTAATTTTTTGCTCTAACTTATAATGGTGGAAGTTTCCTGCATGAACAAACTTTTATATACTTCTCCTGAGGATTTTTCCTGCTTTTTTTTAATTAAATTTTTGAAATAGCAGAAGTTTAGCAGAGAATTTTAGATAGCACATAGCCTCCACAGCCTTATTAGAAGTTCTCTCGTAGTTTTACAAAATCTCCAAGCATTTCATTCTTCATGTTCTCGGGAGGGACACAGACAACCTTAATTTTACTTGGTTTGATGACACTCCTGCCTCTTTGAAACAATAGCATTTTTTTTTTTTTAATGAAAAAATTGACTGCAAACCAAGCCTAGGACAATGTAACTTGTGGTGTATAGACGGAAACTTTTTTTTTAATTTAATCCATCATTTTCTAAAGCAACTAGTGCAAATCTGTACTAAGCCCAACTCAGCAATCCTCAACACTTCTCCAGAATTATGCAATATTATTATATACTGTTAATTAAAGTAGTATATGAAATATTGCAGGCTACTTCATGAGTGTTTAGGATGATGTTGTGTTTCGGCAGTGGTTTGTAAACCATAGACTGAGAACCATGAATCAGGATAAGCAGAAAATTCAAGGTCTGTATTCCCTGAAACAGGACAATAAGAAATACCGGAGTTATTTGACTTCCCAGTAAGTTTGCGGAAGAAGCAACCTTCCTCCCATCGCCAGACATCTGTGGTGTGGGATTTTTCTTCTCTAAATTTAAAGGGCAGCAGCAGAGCAATCTGTTGTTTGTATAGAAAAGAGTGATGGTAAAGGAAGAAAATACACTCAAGGGAATATCTCCTCTACTCTAAGAAGCCACTTGAAAAATAAGCACAGGGAAACATTTGCACAGTGTGCAGCACAGAAGCAGAGGAAAAATGGGAGGTAGTGGGTAGATCTCCAATATAGAACATACACATGGAGCAAGTTCTTCCCTAAGAGATCCCTTTTAAAAATTCTGGTATTTCTGAAATCCACTGAGGGATTAGATCCGACAGGAGTACTTGACAGTGTTCTGAGCTATGAATATGGTTTTGAGGCAATGGGAATAGCTTTTTCCTGTCAAGCTGAGCTCAGAGGTCCAGGCTGGGTTTAAATCAAGCAGATGATGTTACACAGAATTATGTAGTGTTTCAGATTGATGAAGAGGACATACATGAAGGTCATTTGACTTTAGAGCAGCTATATTCACAGCAGTGGAGATAACAATGTTCTGTTATAATTTTTTTCCTTCCTGGTAGCCTGCCACTAAAGTCTAAGATCATCACCTATTTTAATAAAATTTCGTTCGATATTTCTTCAAAATATCCTTGCAGCTTGGAATTTTATTGAAGTCATGACGGATGGAAGAAAGATTTAGTAAAAAAAAAAATCATAGTGATTCATTGGTTGAAAATGTCAAGCTGAATCATCTGATTGTTGAGAAAATTTTACTATTTGAAAAAATATTTCTTTTTTCATTGAAAGTATGCTAATTTATTCCAAATTAATTGTTGTCTTTAATAAGTCAGTTTTTGTATCTGTGTGCAGGAGCACTACTCACTAGTCTTACTGTAAGAAAACAGGGCCAAATAAAGGCAGCTTTGGGTGAAACCAAAAGTCAAGAAGAAACAGTTCATTCCTCCGTGAGCTTTGCACAGATGTATGGGGAGCAAATGAGGAGCATGATTGGTGCTGCAGTAGTAAATGAAACAAAAGTTTTCTTGTTTGTTTTTGAAACAAAGCTATTTTTTCATCTGTCATGTTATTAGAAAAATCTCACTCCTACAACTTGTCATATCTGCTATCTTTAGAGTCCTTGTATGCTATTTCCACACAACTTGGCCTTGCCTTTTGGGAAAGGCTAGAATTAAGCAATGAATCTTCAAAGTTACAGGTGCATTGTTTGTTATATCCAGTACCTAATTTTAGAAATTGTGATAACGTGCCTGGAGGGTGACATATGTTTATTATCATGTTGTAAAGTCAGTCTCCAAACCCACTGGAGACCTAAACCCAAATGGAGTAATGATACCTATGCTCAGAGAGAATCAATGATAAAACTGCACACTGTGCTGCTCAGGAAAGGCAGCATCTTTTACAACACATTCTTTTGAATAATTAGCTAAGAACAGTGTGTGCTGGTGATGTGATACCTACTTTGAAAGTCAGGGGAAAACCAGTTTCTGTTGAACTATGCACAACTGGTAATTACGCTCAGTAAACATTAATGTTCTATTTCTTCTGATGCTTCCAGACAAGCATGTTTGTGACTGGGACCGAGCACAGCAGGCCTGTAATGTAAAAATGGGCCAGAGACATCTGGATTACTTTCACTCCCCATTAAGGTGCTTTTAGATAGTGTTGAGTGATAAATTTCTGTTGGATATTGGGATTTTGACAAGTGATCGATAACAAGAAGTAAAATAATAAACATTAATTACTAAGAGCTTATTCAAAAGAGAAGGCATCTTATGTCAATGTGCTAACAAGTGATTCATATCTGTTCAACTCCATTTACAGTTAATTTTAAATTTCTTACAGGGCCTTACCCTAACTATTAAGTGCCGAGGTATTTCCTAGATTCCCATTTTGGCAATCTTCAGCTTTCTGAAGTACTTGTTGCCTCAATTGTTTTCTATATAGTGTAAAATAATAAGCTGGTTGGAAGATCTACACTTTGTCATTTCTGCCTATCCATATAGAAAGTGAGTAAATACTCTAAATCCTCTTTCAAAGCAAGCGTAACTTCTGAGTTTAAATCAAATTTTCTGTTATGTGTAGTTTCCTTAGTACATTTTTATCCCTAATAGAAACACTCTCAGTAACTTTCATTGTTGCCCTTAGTTTTTTTCTGAACTGTAAATCTGTTAGTTCGTCCTTGTAACTGAAAGTACCGACTGTGCCTTATAGAGAGCTGAATTCTGATGTTTAAAGACGATTGTCAGAACGAAACCATGAATTCAAATGAAAATTCTTAGACTCTTCATATATTTTTTTCCACTTTTTTTGATTAGAAATTACAGAATCTATTGACTCAATTTCACCTTAAATGCTTCAGGTCTTCCATCACTTTTCCCTAATGTTAATGCCTCAAAAGTGCTCTGGAAATAAAAGAATCTCTTTTTGTCTAGTCAGTTCATTTCAGCTGTTGAATTCGGTTTCTTTCAGTTCATATTTTTCTAGAGTGCTTGTTCTAATTTAAGACAAATAGTTTATTTCTGTCAATCATAGATTAGTGTGGAATATGATGTCTGCAGAACTGCAGTATGTCTGCAGTACAATTTTTTTTTAAAACTCCCTTGTTTTTTTGATGAGATGATCTGTTGGTTAGTCTTATCCCTGATCCCTCATTTGTTTTATGGATCAATTTTGGTATTTTACTGGAATTTTTAGGGATTGACTGGAATGTAAGCAGTGTTCTGTTAAGACCCAGAAAGTCATGCTTGGTTGGTGGTCTTCATGATGCAAATCAATTATTTTTGCCTTATTTCTGTTTACTAATGTGTTCATGTTGGAAAATCAACAGTTGCACTTCTGTAAAAAGTTCATAGACATTGAACAATTTTAACATCTCTGGTTACTTTTGTTCTTCTCAGGGATCCAGTACCAAAGCTGTGAGCACTCTTTTTTCCTACAATATAGCTATTGCTTTGTGCTTTTATGTTCATGAATTTTCTCGCTTCCAAAGTAGATGCACAAATGTTCACATATCAGACATCAAAACCCACTTTCTAAATTGCTGCTAGATGATAAATTATAATAATTCTGAAGTTGACATGTTTGCCACAGGGGAATGGATTTCTTCAATTATTATCTAGGCTAGCAAAAGAGTTTGTACAAACTATTTATCACGTTTTAAACATCCACCCCACAAAAAAAAAAATTGCCCAAATAAAATTAAAACAACAAAAACCCCAGTAAAGCCACCAAAACCCCACCAATTAAAGATCTCAAAAATATGAAAAGCTTACCTTTAAAATATACCATACTTGTGTGACAGATCTCCTCAAGTTTTAGTGTAAAAATAAATGGGGAAAAAATGTGCATCTTTTCACTATTGCATATCAGATGGCATGCAAAAGATGCTTCCTCTCAAGATACTTCTCCCATGGTGGCAATTTACTTTTAGATTTAGAAATAGTACTTCCAATTTTATTTGTCTTAATACAAAAAGAAACTAGATTAAGCTAGAATCTGCAAATAAGGATTCCAGATTCATTAGTATTCAATGTCCAAGTTACCAGGTCAAGAATCACAATCAGTGTATGTTGCTGAGACATAATACTACTTATCCATAATTTTTAAGCCTTCTCTGCTGTTGGCTGTCTTTCACTGAAAAAAAAAAAAACCTAACAAACTACTAAATAACTTCTCTTAATGAAATATAAATATTGATTGAAGCGAGTAACCACACACTTTTTATTTGTGATTTGAAAGCATCATCTTGCATCTATTTAGGAGATAAACTGCTGTTTACTTGTTTTGCCGCTGGTGTTTTCCTGGCATTGAGAATGTCAGTGAAAGACCAAGTCCTGTTTGAACAGGGACTGCACAAGTGGGTAAACAAGAATAAAATAATGGTCCAGAACAGAATTAGAAATGACAGATAAAACCCCATCATCAACAATCATGTGTTATGCTTATAGAATAGGAACTGAAAAGCTCATAAACATAAGAAAGTACAAGGACACACTGAGTCAATATTGGGTATTGTAACGGACATTGGCATCAAAACTCTAATAGTCTGATTGATGCCACACTCCAATAGTGACCTCAAAAATACTTTGCTTGTTCTAGCTAGCTCTGCACAAGGTAATCATAACATAACAGGCCAATGGTGCACGGAAGAATGGAGACTGTTACTCAGTTGGATGAGCTAAGGGGCTTCCTCTTTAAGGCACCCTGTCCTTGTAAGCAGAGCAGGACAATACCCACTCTGAAACGATGCACATCTACAGGAGGTCAAGCTCCAGATACTTAATCATCCTCTTAGAATTGGTTTAATTTCAGATAATAAGACCTTGATTATGTATTGTGTTCTCAAAAGCGTAAATCTGCATCAGAACTTGCAGTGAAATGCCCTCTTTTTTTTTTTTTTTTAGCTGTAGAGGTTAATATCAACATCAGGAGCACAACGCTTTTACTTGTCAGGTTATTTCATGCTTGGGTCAGGAAGTCCCAGAAGTAACTGAGGGATTCTGGTTCAATTCCTTTTTGCTCTTGTTCATATTTATCTTCTTCAGTGAGGACAGAGCTTGTATATCCTTACTGGGACTCCCTGGACAGTAGCTAGGAGGGCAAAAATCCCTAAAGTGCACACACATCAAATGCAGGACAGAGCAGACATAGTGTTCATGAGCTTAGTCATACACACACCTTTGTGACTGCTGGTCTGGGACTTCCAGAGTTTAGACCTACTGCTTGCTTAATGTCTGGAAATTCCAGAAGCTGAAGACTTATATCCAGCAAAATAGAACAGAATAAAACCTTCTGGCTAGCAGATGGAGAAACTGGAGACAGGTAGTCAGAGATGAACATATCTAATTCAGACCTCTTGCTGTACAGCTCTTTTAGACCTTTTTGAAGAACAACAAAGCAATTAAAGCATGCTCTTTTCTATTTCTTGGGTGTCAGTCTGTAACACCAAACCACTCATGAATAGAAGTGCTCGAACTGATAGCTAGATCATTCAATGGATATTAATTACAAAGTGATGAATACAGTGCAAACGTTCATCTTTCTGGTAGAGCAGCCACAGGACTAACCTTCATATTGTATTTTATTTAAAACCTATGTCATAGTTTAACCCCATTTGCTGATTAAGCACCACACTGCTGCTCTTTTACCCTCTCCCCTCCAAAAGGATGGGGAGAGGAATAGAAAAAAACCCTTGTAGGTAGGGATAAAAATAGCTTAATAGGATAAAAAATGAAAATAATAATAGTAGTAATAACAATAAGAATTCTTATAACAATAGTAATAAAACAAGAAACACCCAAATGTAATTGCTCACCACCTGCAAACCCCCCAGCCCCCCACCATCTGTTTCTGAGCAGCGATCCCACTTCCCAGCTGCCTTCCCCCTCCTATACGTGGCGTGACGCTCTATAGTAGGAGCATCCCTTACACCAGTCTGGGTTGGCTCTCCTAGCTGTTCTCTCCCAGCTTCTTGTGCACCTGGCAGAGCCTGAGGAGCTGGAAAGCTTTTGACTGGTTGTAGACAAGCACCTAGCAACAACTAAAACCAACACCGTTTTACCAGCATTATTCTCAGACTAAACCCAAAGCACAGTACTACAACTACTATAAAGAGAATTAACTCTATCCCAGCTGAAACCAGGACAACCTGTAAAAAGTTTTGTCTCTATTGTACTATTGTCTTTATTGTTCAGCTCCTTTACAGTGTAAAAACTTGAAAATATAAATGTAGTGCAAATATTTTACTGCCTGTGCTCTTCCAAACAGCTGTGCAAACTTTGGGGATACAAAATTAGTGGAAAATTCTAAGAAGGGAGGGAAGAGAAAGAGATGAAACAAGTAACAGAGCAGAAAATAAAAACAGTGATCAATATAGTTGCTACCTTGGTCCTATTAGTAGATAAAAAAAAATTCAATGTATCTGAATAGGTTTGCCTATTGTTGTATGATTCTAGCTGTTACAGCTTGTTTGTAACGAAGAAAATGGAAGAAATTATAGCAAAAGCTGTTCAGTGAAGCTAGTGCTCCTTGAGAACATCTTAAGTGGATATAATTTAAATGTAAGTCAACCAGGCCAAGCAGTTGGATGACTTTCTCAAGCTGATCTCAGATTGTGTTTCCAGCTAGTAACAGTTTAGTTGTCATCTGTAAAGAGCAACTAGAGGATGAAATGCATCCTGTTTCTTTCACTAAAGGTGAAGGTTTGCACCCTGTCAGGTTTATTGCTCAAGTTTGTAGTTACACAGGAGTTTGTTTGCTCCTCTTTCCATAATGGATGAGGCAGCTACTTTCCTGGAATTCAGGATAGTTCTATGAAAATTGGGCTAGTCCAGATCTGTGGAGGCTTGTCCTGGGTTCAAGTCAGCTTTTGTTTACAGAATGACCTCTATGTTAGAAGCAAAGGTAGAAAATGTCCAGGGGTTTTATGTGATCTGTGCTGCAGTAAAAAATGTGGCACAAATAGATCAGATGGGCCTTGTCTGTGACCTTTGTAAGTTGAAGGAATAGCACTATATGATGGATAAACTTGCACCACAGTTTACATTGCCTATTTCTGTGCATGTGAACCACGTTTTGTGAAGGAATAATTATTTTTCAAGGAAGCAACAATGGGATAGAAAGGTTATTGCACTATTATTCTAGAGTTTTGAATGGATGATTGTACTTTAGGGTTTTGTTTTAGGTTGCTTTTATTTATATTGAATTAATTTATATTAAAATGCAAAGATAGAATGGAACTGAAATATTACATCTGACTTAACTGCACAGCTGTTTCATTGATTTGTTCATAAAATATGGATAATGGGCTTGACACTGGTTTTATCCAATTTTTAGAAGTTCTACCTTTTGGCACCTACTCGCTCCATCCTTCTGTTCAACTGCATAATCAGAGAACGTCTCCTGAGTTGCCTAATACATCTATTTGTAGAACACTCTTATTTCTAAAACTAGATCTGATAATGGTAGTCTTTTGCTGTCAAAAGCCGCTGGCTGAATTACTATTAGTAAAGGTACATGCTGCAATCATTGTGTAAAAGGTCTGTTTTATTACTCTGCGTTCTTCATTACAGCATTCTTTAAATGCTGTGGCTGGGAAGAGAGAAAACTCTTTTGTCCTGTCCTGATTTAGTCAGGTGGAGACACCTTGAACTAGATTGCTCCGTCTCATGCCCATATTCAAGAAGAAATAAACTCCTGATGTACAGTCTGGGACAAGAAGAAAATAGAAGTGAGAGTTTAGGAAGCCTATAGTACAGCAAGTGCTGAGTCTTCTGAGGAAGCAGATGAGAAATTTTACCTAGAGATAGAATGGAGTATATGTTGCAGTTTACTGCAGCCTAGAAAGCCCAGAAGAATGACTTGATTGAGAGCAAGCCTGAGAGTAAGGCAAAACCCTGCAAGGATACAATAGGAAGACATTTGTTTACAGATCTCCTTCATTTCTGATCTCTCTGTCACTCTCAATTCTCTCCCTACCCACAATTACTTGTTCTGTTATGGGGTTTTTATGTTTGGTTTGTTGTTGGGTTTTTTGTTTTTTATTTTGTTTTTTTTTTAATGGCATTTGAGCTTAAGAGCTGTTCTGATCTTTTCAGATGTGCTTGTTTTTAAGGAAAGGTCTAGACAGATTTTTGTCAAAGCTGTGACCAATTTGAGCTCCTGTCACTGTAATAGGTGCTGACTTGTTTATGTATACCCTCAGCAAATATTGTTATTTTAAGTGCAATTTGTGCCTGTTGATATTTTTCTAGAATTATGAAACTAAACGAATGGTACTTGCAAAGGTTGTGGCTTTCTGTGTGCATTTGTATTTTTTAATGCATACAACATCAAGAGCAGTCAATGGATGTTGTCTCCTTATGGGTGATGTCTTGTCACCCAAACTGACCTCACTTAAAATTTTGATCATTTTTCATTGTGTGAGCTTATATTCAGGCAGAGATCTGTATATTGAGTGTTTTGGAATGCACCTGAATCTTTTGAACTTCAGTGAGTTGTTTTTTCTAGCATAGAGTGTTATGTGAAGTAAGGAAGGCAAGATACTGCTTGCAATCTTCTTTGGCTAGTAGAATTCTTCATTCTTCCCTAACAAAAATTTTTAGATAATAAAAAAGGGACCATGTATCAAGTTTTATTTTAAACCTCACTCCCATGCTCCACCCCTCCTCCAAAAAAAGAAAAGCTGCTTGTACTACTTGAAAACTTGTTCATAAGGAAGTGTGTGTCTTCTAACAGAACAAGTCATATATCTGTATCTTGTGTCAGATCTTGTCTGTTCCCTTTTGGTCTAGAATGTAACAGTCCAGGATTTATTTTTTCTGCTTATGAGTGTTAAATTAATGCTGGGTAGATATTTAATGCTGTTGTATTTGGAGAAGAAGAGGCTTTGTGACAGTGTTGTGAATGCCTTTCTTATTTATTCTGTACTGAGTGGTCTTGAAGTCTGTAGGTCTCCCTTATGCCACTGTTAACACTGCCTTGACAGTTCATCTGCACAAGGCTTTTACATCACTGTTCTCATCATGTCCCTAAGCAGTAAACTCTGAACTGCATTAAGTAATTATTTTCTCAAAGAGCTGAGCAAACAACTGGTTTAAACCTGTGAAGAATTGCAGGCACTGCCTGATAAGGTTTGTCCCTTTGTGTCAAAGGAAACACACAACCAAGGAGTAGATTGATTTCACTGTTTTGGTTGTATTTATTGATGATACCACAACCATTGCCAGTGATCTTCTATTCTTGTAGCAAGTATCCAGCAGTATGTTGGTTCAGTCCAGTCAGTAGTTAGTCCTTTTTTGAGAACATGAGGATTAAGAAACATCTTTTTTCACTCTTTCAAAGCACAGCAATATCCTGTAACTTCTGGCCCTTACTGTTTGGCTTTTTATGCCCCATTAGCAGGGGCACTGTCTACAGTTTGTAATGGAGGTGTTCTGTAAAGGTGGAATTTCCCTTAAGATGAGGGCAAGGTCATTGCTCTTGTCCCAGCAGCTGAAAAGCAAGCTTGCTTTTTAACATAGCTGGATGTGAGTCACCCGATGAAATATATTTTCTGTTGGAAAAATGCCAGTTGGTAGGTTCTTCCAGATCCTTGATAAGTGTTTTAATCACTGGACCAAAGCTGGTCTCTCATGTTCTGCCTTAGGGAACCTGTTGGTAATTACACTAAGTACAATGCCTCCTAAAGAGAATAAGAGCTCTTTAGCTTGAGGCTTAAGGCACTCTCCTGATATGTCAAATAGTCAGCTTGAGATATTTGGCTCTACATTGAAAATAATGAGCTGAAATTGAACCCAAGGCAGACAACTGGGTGGCTTTTTTTTAGTAAAAAGCTTTGGAAGTCCTTGCCATGAGATGCTCTGGATGTGAAGGGTTTACAAACATGCAGAGAGAATTGGACTAATTCTTAGGGGAAAAAAAATCATTAAGGTCTGCTAAATACAGACATATTTAAGAAGCTCCTGAGCTGCAGCCTGTTGTGTTATTCCTGGAGATATCTAATATATAACATCATCAATGAGCAGATAGTGAGTTCAGAATGACTGTTGTATTCCTTGTGTGTTTGTTGGGAAGAGTAGTGATAGCCATGTGCCTGACATATTGCAGGTGAGAGCCTAGCTACAAGAATTACTGTTTGGGATGTGATGTGTGTTTTGCAAAGCATTTCTAAGCTATTGGGCTCTTTGTTTCTCATGAAATTTAATTCCTGTTTTTCTAGTTAAATTTTCGCTTAAGCAAAAAAATATAGGAAAGGAAACTCATAGATGGTAAGTAAAGGTTTGGTGAAGCTCAATGAATGTGCAGTAGAGCAAATATGTAAACTGGGAAATAAATTCCACCTTACATATTTTTTTAATGTAGAACAGATATGGAAAATCTAAGAACAAAGGAGATGCAGACAATTGTTTCTTAATCAGAGGAATAATCCTCAAATAGGAAATTCTCTAGTAGGAAGTAAAAATTTCTTTTTCTATTGAAACATTTTACTCACATGGTGTAACATTTATTATGCCTCTGTGTCTTGAAGTCCTGAATAAATTTTTGGTTTAGCAACATTTGGATATTTGGAGGCCAAACAATTACAGTTCTAGCACAATTACAAATCTAGCTGGAGTCAGTGCTCCCATTAACAATAATGGAGGTTGGGTCTCTGCTGCTGAACACAGCACTCAATATTCACCCATAATTGTCTATAAAATCAAATCATATTCACTTTATTATTTGACATTGCTCCCTCTGACAGTCCTGTAAACACATCAAAATTGCTTTCTTGGATGGTAAGTACATACCCCTTTGTATCCTTTGATACATTTCTGCTAATTTAAGATGTTCTAGTATGCTGTAATGGGAATTAACCACTGAAGATGGTTAACCTATTGATCTGTTGTTACCCCTTCCCTTGCACTGCTTTTCCCCTCACATTTCTATTCTCTTTTTTGCTTTCTTATCATCCATTGCTCTCATATTAACATTAGTCTTCAAAATGAAATTACACATTCGTTCTAGTAGAGAGGGTTAGTTTTTTGTGGAGTTTTGTAGCAGTAACATATCCATTTGTAAGGAATGTGATCTTTGCATTTTTTCTATCGGTTTAAAATAAACTTTTATGAATTGTAGTCGTGAAAACAGACCAATTTCTCTTATAAAAAAAAGAAATAAAATCTTGATAAAACCTTTTTACTTTCAGAGCTCTTTCTGTTCATTGTTTATGTATGGTTCTGCAGCCTAGGTATTTTTAGACTGGTACTCCCATTGAAACCGTGACTTTTGAATGTTTAAAGAATGCATAAATACATCTTTATTGAGATCATCTTTGCTTCTATATTGTTCCAGTTTCTTTGCATTGACTCATAGAGAAAACCTGATAGAAGGGGGTTTTTCTCTTTTGCCCAATATAGCATACTTTCTTCCTGTCTTCAGAGATATATATGTTGCAATATTGTAATAGCAGAACTCGGGGTGTGGGGTGGGGGTGGGGGGGGGAGAAGAACAACATTTTGTGGACTTGGAATAAGTACCTTGCTGTTCACTTGGCTAAACTACATGCCATCACAAAGAATTTTTATTGACTTTTAATGACTGCTGAACTTGGTTGTTCACTTGGAAAGCTCTTAAACTGGAGCGGGGCTTTCTTCTTTTGTCACCTTATCTTCACGTTCCCCAAGAGATGTGCTGGCCTACGGAGCCACGAGAACTTCCATGAAATGCCACAATCATTGAAAAATGACATTGTTCATGTCTCAAGGTGATGTCAGAAACATTGTGTGCACTTCTGGAGATGAGTTAAGAGACGTGCCATGTATATGTGAAATCCACATAGGTGGGCCAGGTTATCCTGGCCACTAAGAAATAAGGATAGTGGAATTTAGTGATAGAAGGAGACTCTATCAAAATATATCTGTTGGAGCTTTTTCAACTGTGCTTAAGTCTTTGCAATGTTAGCAAGTGTCTGCAATGTAAATGCTACAGGCTTTTCTAGGTCATTTAGCTTTATATGAGAAATCACTGCTCTGACCCCATATGGTGAAGCGTCAGAAGCTAAACAGATTGGCAGGGCAGGGTCATAATGCACTGTAATCCTTGAGGACATCAGATGCTGTTTAGCCAATTCAAAGCAGCTTGACATTCCTTTCACCAGTGACACTGTTTATTTCTCTGTAATAGTTCTGTCATAAAAACTAACTACAGCAGACAGATTTGATATGAATTTCCTGAAGTAGTTTCAGGAGAGGTGGACAGGGTTTAATTCTAATATATATTGTACATTAGTTGGTTTGTATAACAAACTACATGTCTTGGATGTGGAATAAATCTTGGGCTTTTGCAGTTTTTTTCTGAATACATTACTAGGTCACGAGGGAAGAGGTTGCATGCTTTGAAGTGTTGTGGTTTAGCAGTCAAATCACAGAGGTAATAGGCCTCCTACATTCTATTTTCATAAGTGTTTATTTGCTATTAATAAAAATCCCATTGCACTTCCTCTGATTTCTCTTACGCATTCATAGTATGAGGAAGAAAAATGGAACTGCAGAAAGGTTGCATTGGAAGGAACCTCAGGAGACTGTCTAGTCTGTCTCCTGATGCAAGATGGAATCAAAGCACAAGTAGATACTGGCAGAACTTATCCTAAAAGTTCTCTAATGATAGTAACTTCACACCTTCTGTAACCAATCTGTTCCAGGGGCTGCAGTAATGTAATTTTTCAGACTGGCTTTTTAGCTTTTCTAACCATGAAATCAATATGATATGTTGCAGGAAGACAACTGGTGGATTTTGCATGAGAAACGCTGAGGGCATTTTTTCCAAATGAGCATACCTGTTTGTTGTAATGCTGAACCACCCAAGCAGGACTTGCCCTTGCTCTAGTATGTGTGTGGATGTGTTTGA